>ML849264.1:16528-28029 GCA_009831015.1 Picea engelmannii
CCAAACCCTTCCGACCCATTTCATCATTGGACGAGACGATCGTTTTGAGCTATATAGCGGCAGATTCCGACGGTGGAATCCTTTGGGGCGCATTCAGTGCCCAAGGAGGGGCGCAAACCCCCCAGGGGTCCAGATCTAGTGCCATAGAGGTCTGATCTGAGTTCCGTCAGACATTAATTCCAGTGCAGAGGCCAGGGCGCATTGATTGGAGCAGTTTTGAGTTCATTCTGACGGTGGATTCTTTAGATCGAGTTTTCCAGCTGGTAGCGGTTACCGTACTTCTCCGGGATCGCTCATTTTTGCCTATCTATTCGTGCATGCAGCAGATCTGCTGTCTTCTTGCGGTCACGGGTATTTCTTTTGTTATTTGATTGTATTCCAGTACAGATCCATGAGATCTGACTGACGTCTAGACTCTATATTTCAGTAGGCGATTTGTATTCCCATGCATGCCCGATTATTATTCATGATATTGAGCAGTTGACATTCTACACTCTTGCATGCATCTTTTTATGATTGTTAAACCTTCATTATGCAACATGCACTTGTAATAAACGACATGCAACCATAATAACCAACATGCAAACACTATAACCGAAGAACACCTCAATCGCCCAACTAAAACGCATCCAGAAACCCCCAGTGTATCAGATCTGCACGCCAGAGCAGTAGAACGGTAGCAAATATCTTGATCAACCGGATCAGGGATATTTCAGAAAACACTTGCAAGGGCACCTCAAAAGGACACTTAACCATCAAAATATTGAGTTGAAAGTTGGTGATTGTTTGTTTTCCTAAAACATCAGCAAGAGACAGCCACAGATTTGAAACATAGAGCCAAACTAAGGTCAAAGACAGACCTTAGTCAGCAGCCTCATAGGACCTCAAAAAATCTACATGGTATCAGAGCCAATGGTGGCTTAGACTTGTTGTTTTTTGAGCATTTTCATGGACAGTTCAGGGCAGATTTTGGACAGCTTGTTGACAGAGTTTGTGGACAGCTTGTGGGAAAATTTGTTGGACAGTTTAGGGCTGATTTTTTACACTTGTGGACAACTTCTTTTCACACCTACGTGGACAGGAGTGAGGTTGTATTTCACGACCTCTTTTCACACCTATATTGCTAAGAGTGAGGTCGGTGTTCGCTTGCCTCTTTTCACACCTGAGTTGACAAGAGTGAGGCAGCGTTCCTTTGCAGTTGGAGCATCAGTTTGTGTGCAGTTTGGCAATGATGTCAGCATATCAGATGCGTGCAGAGGATAGGCTAAATGAAGCTAGCAACTAGTCGCCTTGGAAGGCAAGGATCGTCTTTATCTTGGAGGACCTCGAACTATGGGATATAGTTGAGGCGCATGTGGTTGTTCCTCCTGCTACTGCTCCCATCTTGTTAGCAGAGTTCAGGAAGAGGAACAACAAGGCAAAGAGGACGATATGTGATTCAGTGAGGGATCACATCATTCCCCACTTGACTGAGAAAGCTTGGGCATATCAGATGTGGGCATCTCTATGTAAGCTTTATCAGAGCTCTAATGAGAACCAGAAGATGGTTCTTCATTATCGACTGAGGGGCATTCGCATGGTCGAGGATGAGTCGATTACTTCTTGCCTTGGTCGTTACACCCAAATCAAACACGAGCTTGGAGCCGTCGGAGAGGTAGTGGAACCCAATTCTATGGTGAGGACAGCCTTAAACAGATTTACCAAACCATGGGGTCCATTTGTTCATGGCATTGTTGCCAGGGAGGTCATGCCCACATGGGCGAGGATGTGGGATGACTTCGTCCAGGAGGAGACTAGACTTTTAGTAGAGGCTTTTGGACAGCATCAACAGTAAACAGTGCAGAGTGATGAGGACCTTGCTCTTTGGACAAAGGGCAAAAAGAAGATCGATTGAGGAGGTCGACAAGGTCCCAAGTTTGGGGCCCCACCATGGGGAGGAGAGAGCAGTAGTGGGCAGAAGAGAGACATGAGCACAGTGAGATGCTTTGCTTCTGGAGAGATGGGTCACTATGCAGGAAAGTGTCCCAAGAAGAAGAAGAAGAAGAAGGATGTTTCAGCAGCAACAACAGAGGAGCTTGAGTTTGATACACAGTTTGCGAGAGAGTGTGCATTCACCAGTTCTTTGTCTGTTATTACACCATCCAGCATCAGGTGGGGAGACAGAGTTGAGGAGGACCGACTGACTCATAGTAGTGATTCAGAGGGAGCTCAGACTCAGGTTTCATGGACACCATGTTGAGAGAGGGTGATTCGTCCACCCAGGACAGCTTCAGTTTCAGAGTTGTCGAGACAGAGGGTTGGTGTCGGGGCTTCAGAGCATCAGAGATTGATGAGGAGGAGCAGCAGGGCACCACGGACGCTTGAGCCTCACTTGGCTACAGAGACAGGCAGATCAGGTTCTGGATCCACTTTAGGTGGAAGCTACTTAGCGAGAGGCCAAGTTGAGGATCTTGGTGAGATGTCGAGATCCAGGTACTCTTGGTGAGATACCAAGAGGGGGACACTCTTGGCGAGATGCCAAGAGACTGACTCTTGGTGAGATGCCAAGAGTAGTGACCGTTGGCGAGATGCCAGGAGGTAGATATCCTTCGTGGGAGACCAAGGTGGGGATCTTTGGTTCGATACCAAGATCTAGGTGATCTTGGATAGGTGGAGAGACACTTCCATCTATAGATCACGCAGATTGAGAAAATATGTGACAGAGACTACTTTCATTGATAAGAGTACAACCATACTCACCGAGTATATGCCAGGAGGCAACCATGTCCACTATAGGGATGATATTGGTGGTGACGAGCACTTTCCTCTGTAAGAGGGAGTGTTGAGATTCGGGTACCTTGGAAAGTGGTGCCCATGTGTTTATGAGTCTCTAAACACAAAGGGGGAGACTATTACCCTTGTACTTTACTTTATGATTCTAATTTCACTTTGACTTAGGAGATTTAAGTCAAAAGTGAAATATGTCACTTAAGATATTAAAGTGACAATTAATTCACAAAGTGGGTGAATTAATAGACATAAAGCAAACTAAGGAAAGTGGATTTCCTAAGTGAGATTTAGGGATTGAATCTCACCCATTAATTAGACTTGGGTAGATTGGATCTAGGCCATTGATCTTTGAGGGTTTGGCCAAAGGAGGCTATAGTGCATTTTTGAGACTCATTCTTCACTTGTGAGAAGAGGAGGAGAGCTTGGGCACATTTCTTGAGGAGAGGAAGGCAAACTTATTCGAGGGTTTGTCTATTGAGTGAGGGAAGGCGCATTTGCTTTGAGGAGGTGCTTCCATGGAGGATGAGGCACACATATGAGCATGGGTGCATTCCAATCTTGAGGGCGCACTTGGAGGAGGAGAGGCGCACAGCCTTGAGGAGGGTGCACTTCATACATGAGAGAGTTGTGTAGGGGAGTTGTGCACTTGTGAGAGGAGAGCCTTAGTGAGAAACTAAGGGCGCACTGAGAGGAAGCATTTGCTAGAGGGGCGCACCAAAGCTAGGTGAGCACCAAGCCATGGAGCAGGGCGCACTTGTGTAGAGGGCGCAAGCTTCAAGGGAGAATAGCAAGGGTTACTCAGAGCTTCACGTGGGTAAAGGCAAGGTCAAGGAAACTCAAGTGGTAAAGGAAAAGGCTCAAAGGAAAAGTCATCAGGATAAAGACAAAGCAAGCAAAGAGAAGAAAGGCTCACCAAGGAAAGGGGCACCTTACTTCACAAGCCTTGTTGGGAGGTCTTCAAGGAACTCCAAGGCATCCGAGAGTGGTTGCTATTGTACCAGGTTCACTTGTATATGTTTCCTGCGTTGTACATTTTGCATTGAAGCCTTCTATATATATCTGCTCCAAACTGGTTTTCCCCGTGGGGGGGGTTTTCCAAGGTCATGTTGACCAAAAACATGTGTCAATTTTATGCATGCTTAGAATTGTAGATCAACATTTTAAAGTTAAAATATCTAGACGTAGTGTTATTTGTTTTGATGTATATTGCATGTGCTAACATTGAGTAAAGAAAACACTTGCAAGGGCACCTCAAAAGGACACTTAACCATCAAAATATTGAGCTGAAAGTTGGTGACTGTTTTCTGTCCTAAAACAGCAGCAAGGGACAGCCACAAAGTTGAAACTTAGGTCCAAACTAAGGTCGAAGACAGAGCTTAATTGGCAGCCTCATAGGACCTCAGAAAATCTATAGAACATATGAATCTATACATCATCGAATATCCATAGTACAACATGACTTCACAGCCAATGCATCCAAGGCCTGTGGGTAGCTCTCAAATAGCTTCAACATGTCACCATAAGATCCACTACCCCACAATGCATCTGTACCTCATCATGTGCACCCCTGTGACTTCACAGCCAATGCATCCAAGGCCTGTGGGTAGCTCTCAAATAGCTACAACATGTCCCCAAGACATCCACTACCCTGCAATGCATTTGTACCTCGTCATTCCCTCTGAAGAGGAACCACGCCAAGCTTGTCCCTGAAGTGCTCGAACTTCGTCCTCGACAGTAGCTTGGTCAACACATCTGCAACCTGCTCCTCGGTAGTCACGTACTGGAGCCTCACTGCTCCCCTCTACACAATATCCCTGATATAGTGATATTTGATCTCGATATGCTTCGACCTGTCATGGAACACCGAATTCCCTGACAACTTCATGCAACTCTGGTTGTCACACACCAAATGCAGGTCGCCTCTAGTCTAAGACCAAATAACCCAAACAACAGCGTCTGAAGCCACACTGCTTCTCTAGATGTTGCACATGCTGCCACATATTCAGCCTCAACCATTTTGAGTGCTACACATGACTGCTTCCTGCTTCTCCACGAAACCATACTGGAGCCTAGACTACAGCAATATGTCGAAGTACTCTTCCGATCAGGAATACTGTCGGCCCAATCTGAATCTGAATATCCATATAACCCGAACTCATGGTTTGTCACATACCTGAGACCATAATCCAATGTACCCTTAAGGTACCTTATCACGTGTTTTGCTGCGACCAAATGAACCTGTCTGGGCTGCTCCATATACTGAATCAGGGTGTTCACAGCAAAACATATATCCAGTCTCATGTTCGTCAAGTACATCAACGAACCTACCGTCTTCCTATATAACGTAACATCCACAGTCTCTGAAGTCGTATCCTGCAGCAACTTCAGATTTAATACCATAGGTGTAGCCATTGCCTTGAAATCCAACATCTCGAACCCTTGATTCAGAAAGATCTCATCCTATCTCTACCATACCTCGAGACCCAAAACGTAATGTATCATCCCAAGATCTTTCATCTCAAACTCAGCAGCTAGTTTTCTCTTACACTCTGAGACGAGCTTTTCCACACCTGTTAGAAAAAGGTCATCCACATACAACAGTAGTATTATGTTGAGATTTGGGTACCTTGGAAAGTGGTCCCCATCTGTTTATGAGTCTCTAAACACAAAGGGGGAGACTATTACCCTTGTACTTTACCTTATGATTCTAATTTCACTTTGACTTAGGAGATTTAAGTCAAAAGTGAAATATGTCACTTAAGTCATAAAGTGACAATTAATTCATAAAGTGGGTGAATTAATAGACATAAAGCAAATAAGGAAAGTGGGTTTCCTTAGTGAGATTTTTGGATTAGATCTCACCCATTGATTGGACTTGGCTAGATTGGATCTAGGCCATTGATCTTTTAGGGCTTCGCCAAAGGAGGCTAAAGGAGGGTTTAGTGCATTTTTGAGATTCATTCTTCACTTCTGAGAAGAGGAGGAGAGAAAGGGCGCATTTCTTGAGGAGATAGGGGCACACTTGCATGAGGGTTTGCCCATTTGAGTGAGGGAAGGCGCATCAGCTTGAAGGAGGTGCTTCCATGGAGGAGGAGGCACATACTTGAGTGAGGGCGCATTCTATGGTTGAGGGCACACTTGGAGGAGGAGAGGCACACTTCATACATGAGCGATTTGTGTGGAGAGATTGCGCACTTGTGAGAGGGAGCCCTAGTGAGGAGAACTAAGGAAGAATTTAGTGGGAGGCTTTTGCTAGAGGAGAGGGCGCACCAAAGCTAGGTGCGCACCATATCTTAGAGGAGGGTGCACTTTGAGAGAGAGGGTGCAAACTTCAAGGGAAAAGGAAAGGGTCACTCAAGCTTCAAGTGGGTAAAGGAAAGATCATGGCATCTCAGTGGTAAAGGAAAAGGGTCAAAGACAAAGGCATCAGGATAAAGACAAAGCAAGCAAGAGGAAGAAAGGCTCACCAAGGCAAGGGGCGCCTTACTTCACAAGGCTTGTGGGAAAGTCTTCGAGGAACTCCAAGGCATCCGAGAGTGGTTGCTATTGTACCAGGTTCACTTGTATATGTTTCTTGTGTTGTACATTTTGCTTTGAAGCCTTCTATATATATCTGCTACAAACTGGTTTTCTCCATGGGGGGGGGTTTCCAGGGTCATGTTCACCAAAAATCTATGAGTCAAATTTATGCATGCTAAGAAGTGTAGATCAACATTTTAAAGTTAAAGATCTAGAGGTAGTGTTATGTGTCTTAATGTATATTGCATGTGCTAACATTGAGTAAAGAAAACACTTGCAAGGGCACCTTAAAGGAGCACTTAACCATCAAATATTGAGCAGAAAGTTTGGTGATTGTTTGCTGTCCTAAAAACAACAAGAAAAGACAGCCATACAGTTGAAACTTAGATCCATACTAAGGTCAAGGACAGACCTTAGCTGGCAGCCTCATAGGACCTTAGAATTTCTACATGGTATCAGAGCCAATGGTGGCTTAGACTTGCTGATTTTTGAGCATTTTTGTGGGCAATTTTGTGAGAATTATTTCAGATCTGTTGGTTGTTTTTGGACAGCAAGTTTACAATCCAAAATAGTGAATAAAATTCAGATCTGAAGGTACCTCTCATTTAGTGCCAGTTGGACAGTTCAGGGCAGATTTTGGACAGTTTGTTGACAGAGTTTGTGGACAGTTGTGGGCAGATTTGTTGGGCTGATTTTTGACACTTGTGGACAGCCTCTTTTCACACCTGCATGGACAGGAGTGAGGTTGTAGTTTACGACCTCTTTTCACACCTATTTGCTAGGAGTGAGGTCGATGTTCGCTTGCCTCTTTTCACACTTGTGTTGACAGGAGTGAGGCAACGTTCCTTTGCACTTGGAGCATCAAGTGAGCGCAGTTTGGCAAACATGTTAGTATCTCAGATGCGTGTGGAGGACAGGCTAGCCGGAGGCTAGCAATTGGTCGCCTTGGAAGGCGAGGATCGTCTTTGTCTTAGAGGACCTCGAACTATGGGATATAGTTGAGGAACATGTTCCGGTTCTTCCTGTTACTGCCCCAGTCTTGTTGGCAGATTTCAGGAAGAGGAACAACAAGGCAAAGAGGACCATTTGTGATGCAGTGAGGGATCATATCATTCCCCACTTAACTGGGAAGACTTATGCATACGAGATGTGGGCATCTCTATGCAAGTTGTATGAGAGATCTGATGAGAATCGGAAGTTGGTTCTTCATGATCGACTGAGGGGCATTCGCATGCTCGAGGATGAGTCGGTTACTTCGTTCCTTGGTAGATACACCCAGATCAAAGACGAGCTTGGAGTCGTCGGAGAGGTGGTGGATCCCAACTGTATGGTGAGGACAGCTTTGAACAACTTTACCAAACCATGGAGTACATTCATACGCGACATTGTTGCCAGAGAGGTTATGCCTACATGGGAGAGGATGTGGGATGACTTCCTCTAGGAGGAGACTAGACTAGTGGCAGAGGCTTCTGGACAGCAGCAGCAGTCAATTTTGGGTGTTGAGGACCTTGCTCTTTGGACAAAGGGCAAGAAGAAGACCGGTCGTAGAGGTCAGCAGGGTCCCAAGTTTGGGGCCCCACCACAGGGAGGAGAGAGCAGCAAC
The DNA here is from genome assembly GCA_009831015.1 of Picea engelmannii. Classification (NCBI taxonomy): domain Eukaryota; kingdom Viridiplantae; phylum Streptophyta; class Pinopsida; order Pinales; family Pinaceae; genus Picea; species Picea engelmannii. Next base: position 24,420 of record ML849264.1, read on the forward strand.
AGTGGGCTGAAGAGAGACATGAACACAGTGAGATGCTTTGCTTGTGGAGAGATGGGTCACTATGCAGGACAGTGTCCCAAAAAGAAGAAGAAGCAGCAGGATGGGTCAACAACAACAACAGAGGAGACAGAGTTCAGTGAGAAGTTTGCAAGAGAATGTGCATTCGTGACTACTTTGTCTCCTATTACACCATCCAGCACTAGATGGGGAGACAAAGTTGAGGAGGACCGACTGACTTACAACAGTGATTCAGAGGGAGAGCAGACTCAGTGTCATTGGACATCATCATCAGAGTGGGTGACTGGTCCACCCATGATAGCTTCAGTTTCAGAGCAGCCGAGAAGACAGAGGGCTGGTACTGTTATCCACTAGTTTGCACAACCTGGATTTCCTGATGAGTCGCCAAGGATTGAGCAGTCAGTGCTCATATGACAAAGTTCAGAATTCAGTCAGTCTTTCAAAAGACCACATTTTTCCGCATTTCCACCATTGTAATAAATGACTTGAGTATGAGATATTGTAAAAGGTTATTGGTCACCTAAGACCTAGGTACGAGCATGTACTATAGAGTGTTCTTTTTTACTTGTTAATTATTTTTTGCCTGCCTTTGTGGGCGATTAATAATTTCTAAGTTTTTTCACTCAAGAGACCGACTCCAAAGCTGAAGTATGTGCTGGTGGTTAGGCCTTGGCATGGTATAACCAATGCCCAGTGTCTAAATGTATATGAACTCATACTAGGTCATCTTAATTGAGTCATATGGAAGTTGCGGCTAGGTTTGATAGATTTTTTTTAATGTTTTAGTGAAAAAAGTAAAATTCCCGCAAAAATGGAATTTTTTAATTGTAAAGCAATAAGTTGTAAAACTATGGCATCAAACATTGCCAGATGCCATATTTATGGTCTTTTTCCAGTCCAGAGTATCATGTAAACCCCTATTTCCCTTCTTTCGAGACAAAAAAAGTGATTATTTTCACTAAAAAATGAATTTTACTCTAAAAATACGGAAAAGGGGTAATTTAATTAAATCTCTATTTTTTAGGGAAACTGGGGAACATGTCAAAAACATGTTTTTTTTGTGTCCCCAGTTGACTAAAGACCAAGGTAGGTTGAGAAAAGGGTAAGGCGACTTCACTTAAGATGAAAGGCGTGGAGGAGATCCCAATGTGGGGACTCGACCCCACTTGATGAGATGGCGTATCCTAAAGGGATGGCACACATCCCAAAGCCCTCACTCACCCTCACACTCCCCCTTCCACTCCACTCACTCCCACTTCACTCACCCTACACTCTACTCCACTACCCTTCCACCTCACTTCACTCCACACACCTCCACTTAACCCCACGCATCTCTCCCTTTACTAAGTGTGCCACTCCCCTTTAACTCTCACACATCTCCTAAACCCTATGCACATCCCTCTTTGAAGTTGTCACCCGTTATGCTATTTAAGCAAGGCTACCCCTCCCCCATTGTTATTTGGAGTTTTGGGAAGTTAGACCTACATTGTTGTATCATTTTGTCATTTCTAAGATTGAATAAAGAGACTTTGGAGTTCCATCGGTGTTGATGCTATGTGTGGATGCTTGAATCTTATGCTATGGTTATGAGGTAATATGTATTTTGCTTCAATTTTGTGTATCTATTGCAAAGGCTTTGAAAGTATGTTGTCATACAATAGAGTGAGGTAAATCTAGTTTGATTAATCTCATTTATTTTCTTATAACTCATAAGCCTTTATATTGCATGTCTTTTTTTTGGTTAAACTAACATGCATATCTGAGTTTTTGTTTTATGTAGGAGAGACCTTCATTAACAGTGTTTGCAGGGTTGAAGTATATTTGTTTACAGGTTCTTCAAGCTTGGAGGATTGAATGGTTCTAGTTTCAACCTTCATTTGTCCAAGATTATCAAGGACTAAAGCTCCCTCTACTCTTCATTAAGGACTCCATAGCCCATATTTTTCAATTCTTGGAAAAAAGAGTTTCTTCCTTTCTCCCTCTCACATTCTTCAAAAGTTATTTGGTTACTTCCTTCATGCAAGCATAAGAAGCTATATTTGAATTCAAAGTTTAACTTAGTTTCATTTTTGCTTGCAAAGTATCTAGATCTAGGCATTTCTTTCATCTATCTAAAGCTAGGTCTAGTTAAGAAAGACTCTTTTATTGCTAGTTTCTTTTATGTAAAATTTAAAGGCTTGAAGGGGTATGATTGTTTGAACTTCATTTATTTTATTTAGCAAAATCAAAGTGCTTTCATTTGCTGTCCTAAAAGGAAGCCCCAAAATCTCTAAAAAATTTACAAGTTTTAGCATAAATTTTACTTAGTCATTTTTTGCATTTTTTTAAGTTGACCAAAGACACTTCTAAAGTGTTTTTGGCCATCTTTGGGATTTAATTTCTTGTTGTTTTCTTGCAGAAATAACAGGCACAAGGGGAGATTCCGTCGATTTTGGTGAAATAAGAGTATCTGGGGGGTTTCCTACTTCATCAAAGAAGTTTTTTCTATTTTAATTTCCTTATAATTTTTAAGATCCAAAGCTTATAAGGATCCAAGTTTCTAAGAAGAAGATCAAAGAGAACTTAATTCTCATTGTAATAGCTTTAATAAAAGCGGACCCTTTTGTGCCCAGTTTCTCCATCCCCATTAGGGGGATTTGCGTGTCGTGGTTTGGCTTTACTTTCTTTTTTTGCAAGTTTAATCTTTTTATCTTAAACACACATGCAATCATAAGCAAAACTAACACACATGACACTCACATTTCACATGCATGTCTAAAAATACTTTAAATATTTATGCATGTTTATTTTAGAGTTTATTTTCCACTTTCAGCAATAACTCTTGCAAGTTCAACTTTTTCAATTTTCTTGCAAAGCATATCTCTCAGTTACTTTACAGAATTTATCTCTTTCAGTCTTGCAAAGTCAATAAACATTGTTTGTAGTTTAATTAGGGAAATCTCGGAAGTTGTTAGCTCGATGCACGGGAAAACGCCTAAGGGGAATCTGTGCAGTAAGACGGGCCCTCTCGGGACCTGGTTTCTCACCTGTTTTGGACATCCGGCACCCTTAGTGAACTTATTGGTGAGACCTCTTGGGTTTCGGCAAGTTCTTCGCAAGTTTCCAAACAAAGAGCTAGCCTCTAAAAAGGCCACATTTTCTCTCATTAATCTACATTTAATTTATCTTAATAAAACACTCGATCAACAATTGCCCACGACTCCTTTTAAGGCACTGGTACAACTCGTTTCTCTTTATGTGAGCAATTTATTTCATTCATGCAATTGTCTAACTAATTTCATTAATTTTGCAGATCTTGTATCCTACTTGATATATGCATGCTTATGGATAAATGGTTTATGTGATTATCTCAAATGGTGAATGTTAATTGTTGAATGTCTTTGTTTTATAAAGCAATAAACTCCTAGAAGTAGTTCTTTTGTTTTTCTTAGTTTAAAAGAGCCTTAGAATATTTTTATAGGGACTACCCCCCTTGGCTTCGCTAGGAGTTGGCCTAGACGGAGGAGTTGAGGATCAGGTGACAACACCTTGACTCGAAACTTGCCCCCAAGGACACACCAAGTGGATTGAAGGTTTCTTCCACGTTACCCCA
>ML849264.1:29137-46360 GCA_009831015.1 Picea engelmannii
AATCCAAATATTCATATGACTATGGAGTGCACTTGCCACTTACTGTTAGTGCTATTTTGGTTTTATACAATGTTACTTGTTATATATATATGAGAAACTTTGCAAATTTTTGTATACTGGTTTGGCTTCACATGGATGCACATAAATATGTATTTTTTTTCAAAATTTGAATATTTTATGTATTTTTAGTGACTGGTTTTTTGATCCGGTTTTTTTCCGGTTCGGTTCCAGTTTTTTGGGTCGACCGGTCTGGTTCTGGTAACCTTGCCCAAAACTATCCACCAACTAGGTCCTACAAAGACAAATGAGCACACCCTCCAAGGATCTCAAGTCATAACATCATGATAAGTGAATCCAATCAATAAATAAGCCATCTAAGAATGTGCATCAAAGATCACTATATCAAACAATTAACAACTCAAAGACACTATGCGACTTGTCAAGCTTGAATATGGGAGGGTTGACGAGGTGTCTTATTGGGTAGATCTTGCCTTAGGTCAAGGATAATTTCTAAGAGATCCCCCTCTAAGCTATGTAAAGTGGATGAAGTGGTTGGGGCCAAGACTCAATGGGCGTAGGGCTCATGACATACAAGGGGTCGTATTGTCTCATTCATGGGTGCCTTTGTAGAGGGTGTGTGATACCTTCATCCGCAATGCACTTTTTCCAAGCCCATCAATTGCCTTTTATCTTTCTTTCTTTATTTTCTTTCAATATAGCATAAGGAGAGGTTGAAGGTCACTGCCCTGGCGTGGTGACGAGATGGTGGCAATGTCACCCACAAACACTTAATGGAAATGAGAAGGTTGGCTCGTGATGAGACCCCCTTTCTCTCAGCCATGCAACTGAGAGCCATTCCTCTAGTTTGGTGACCAAATGATGGTAATGTCATACCACTAGATATTCATGGACGTGATAGGTCAGCTCGTGATGAGACCTCCTATGCTTCAACTAACCTTTTAAGCATTCTTTATTATAATGCGGGTCCCCTTTATTCAAAGATAAGTGTTTCATTGCTTTCTTGGGTGATCCCTGGGCAAAGCATCTGGAAGGTTTATACAAGACATTGCATATGCAGTCAAATGTAGAATATCAATGTGGGTGGATAAGAAAGGGGAGACTCATTACTCACCAAAGATTCAGAGGATCATTAACAAGCACAGCAAAGTCTTTGGGCCCATTCCACCAGGAGCACCACCAGATAGGGGTTTGAGCACATCATAGAGTTGGAGGGAGCGAAACCTGTCATCACCACTCCCTATAGGCACCCAAAGAAATACAAAGATGAAATCGAGAAGGCTATTAAAGAACTGTTAGACATGGGTCACATTAGGCCAAGTTTCAGTCCCTTTGCATCTTCAGTGGTGCTAGTGAAAAAGAAGGATGGGACCATGTGCATGTGCATTGATTACAGGGCTTTGAATAAGAAGACAATCAAGAACAGATACCCCATCCCTAGGATTGATGAGCTATTGGATGAGCTTCATGGGATTGTATACTTCACAAAGAATGACTTGCGCTCAGGCTATCATCAGATAAAGATGAGGGAGCAAGATGTACCCAAGACTATGTTCAGATGTCACTACGGTCACTATGAGTTCTTAGTGATGCCTTTTGGGCTGACTAATGCGCCAACCACCTTCCAATCTTGCATGAACCATGTCTTCAACAAGCAATTAAGGAAGTCCTCTTAGTGTTCTTTGATGACTTTTTGATCTATAGCAAGATTTGGGAGGAGCATATTCAACATGTAGAACATATTCTAACTATCATGGAAGGGCAATCTTTGTATGCTAAGGAATCCAAATGTGAATTTGGAATGACAGAGGTCCTCTATTTGGGACACATCATTGGGGTGAAAGGGGTACAGGTACACCAAGAGAAGATACAAGCTATACTTGACTGGCCCACACCTAAGACCCTCAGAGAATTGAAGGGGTTTCTTGGCATCTGTTGCTATTATAGGAGGTTTGTCAAAGGCTTCTCTCAGCTTTGTGCACCTTTGATCGATTTGACCAGGAAGGGAGCATTCAAGTGGAGTAGCATTCAAGTGGATTCCAGAGGCACAATTGACTTTTGACAAAATGAAAAAGGTGATGAGTACGTGCCCAGTCATGGCTCTACCAAATTTCGCACAACCCTTTACAGTGGAGTGTGATGCCTCAGGGGAGGGCATTGGAGCAGTGCTTATGCAGAATAGGCACCCTATTGTCTATGAAAGCCGAAATCTAAGGGGTCCTGAGCTTCTCTACACCATCTATGACAAAGAGATGTTGGCCATCATCCATGCATTGGCTAAGTTCAGGCAATATTTGGTAGGAGCGAAATTTGTAGTCAGGAAAGATCACAACAGTCTCAAGTACTTTTTGGATCAAAAGGACTTAAATGAGAGGCAGTAGAAGTGGGTTAGCAAGATACAAGCTTATGACTTTGACATTGAGTTTGTCAAAGGGAAGAATAATGCGGTGGCCGATGCATTATTCAGGAGACCATCAGTTTATGCTATGACCGACATCTCAGTTGACTGGAAGGCCCACCTTTTGGTGGAATACTCAAAGAACCAATTTGCATGTGAATTAATGGATGGACAGGTACAAGATGACAACTTCAGAATTATGGATGACATCATATATTACAAGGGTCGAATCTTCTTGGTTCCTGAGTCAACCTTTAAAGACAAGGTACTACAAGCATGCCATGATTCACCAGTGGCAGGACATCAAGGGTTCGTCAAGATGTACCGACAGATAAGGGAAATATTCGCTTGCAAAGGTTTGAAGGAAGATGTGATGTTGTAATGATCCCAAGCCAATTTTTTGCTTGGAATCACTAACTAACCACTGATTTGTTTATTATTTGTTGTGTATGCAGGTTGGCTATGAATATTTCGGCCTTAGGGTTTATTCAATTACTCAGCCACAGATTTATACAAGAATCATTGTAATCATGTGAAGATCATCAACATTACACAAGATAGGAACCACAAGCAAATAGCTGAACTTTATTATAAGAAAGCAAGCACCTGATACAATAGAGAAGCAGATTTGAAGTAGATGGCTTCAAGACAATAATGGAGCTGCATACAAAATGCTCCAAGAGCTACAAATCAAGCCTCCCAAACGCTGCAATAGGAGATGAACGCTCAACTGCAAAACTAGGGTTTCATCCTAACCCTCAAGCAACTGGTATGGCCCTGCTAACTACTAGTACGACCTGCTGAAGACAAGGACACCAATGGTTTGGCCCTCCTAAAGATCAAGCCCTCCAAATGCTACCAAACCCTCCTCAATAATAGATCAAGGCACTAGAAGCCTCCTCCTGAAGTATGGAGCTCAAACACTGAAGCTCCCTCTCTAATCTGCAGAAACCCTAGGATGGTACGGCCCTGCTGTAACCCTGAATATGGCCAATAGTAAATCCTAGCTGAATGTGGGCTCCAAATCGTCTGAAACTCTCCCAAATGATAGATCGGGTACCTATAAGCACTTGAGAGAAGTCTCAAGGTCAGATCTAGCCTCCAGCCTTCTAGATCTGAGAAATACTGAATCACAAGTCGTACCCTTCCTCCTGAAATTGTCCCAACCTGCAGTAAATGATAGGGACATGATAACTCCTCCAAGAAGCCCTCAAAATGATGAGCAAGGGCTTGCAAGCAAAACCCTAATGCTGGAAACCTCTCAAGCTTCTTCCAAAGGCTAGATCGAACTCTTCCTCAACAACTGATGCGCCCCTGTAAGACAAACCCTAGCTGGTACGGCCCTGCTGATCCAATTGGTACGGCCCTGCTAGTCCTCCTGAATAGATGATGGTGATAGAATGGTGTGGGTGGAGTATTTCATCCTCGAGACCAAGCTTGGAGACAGGTGAGTGGAATCTTTCACCACTGAGTTGCTCACTAGGGTTTGTAATATCAAAACCCTCAAAACTGTATGCTCAAGAGCATCAACAAGCAAATACCAAAATCCAACATGAATAATGGGTGCGCCCCAGCCTTCTCTTTATACTTTTCTTCTATTTCTCTGTTGAGTTAGGTTAACTCCTAGGGTTAACTCCTAACTCAACCTCCAACGCTTTTATTCCTTCATTGAGTTATCTTTTAACTCTTTTTCACCTTTTTATCAAGTCAACTTAAGAATATAACCTTAGTTTGGTTGACCCTTCCCCTCAGTGTGAGACTATGGCCTAGTGGGGATGCCTAGGCCACTGAGTTTTCTCAATACCTCTTCATCAAGAGGTGGGGAACATTACAAATGTGCCACAACAAGGAATGCACTACTTGTCAGGTAAACAAGGATGAGCACACCCATCCAGCGGGATTACTACAACCACAATCCATCCCTGAGAGCACAAATGGGAAAGCATATCTATGGACTTCATCACAGATTGCCCAAAGCACAAGGCAAAGATTGCATTTTTGTGGTGGTAGACAGGTTAACCAAGTTTGCACATTTTTTCGCCATTGCCACATAGTACAGTGTAGCAAGGGTCGCAGATTTGTTCTTCAGGGAGGTTTTCAGATTACATGGTCTACACAAGACCATTGTGAGTGACAGAGACAGCAGGTTCATGAGCACCTTTTGGCAAGAACTATTCAGGTTGGTAGGTACGGCCTTAACCCCGAGCACCAGCTACCATCCTCAAACTGATGGCCAAACAGAGATAGTTAACAAGTGGGTAGAAGGCTACCTCCAAAATTATGTGTCATGGCAGCAGAAGGCATGGGTTAAGTGGCTTCATTTGGGGGAATATTGCTACAACACCACCCATCATATGTCTATTGGTATGCCACCATTCAAAGCCTTGTACAATTATGATCCCCTCTCCTTTGTGGAGATTGTCTTTGTTGACAACAGGGCCCCTATGGTTCAGGATTGGATTCAGCAGAGTCAGGATATACTCAAAGAATTTAAGGACCACCTGCAAAGGGCACAAAATCAGCAAAATGTTCAGGCAGACAAGCACAGGGTGGAGCGCACATTTGAGGTTGGTGATTTAGTTTACTTGAGGCTCCAACCATATAGACAAGCATCCATTAAGAGAAGTGGCGCAGAAAAGCTCCAACCCCGCTTCTTTGGACCATACAGGGTCAACAGAAAGGTAGGGGTCGTGGCATATGAGCTTGATCTCCCACAGGAGAGAAAAATACACAATGTTTTACATGTGTCATGCTTGAAGAGAGCCATAGGAAAACACATCATTCCTATTGAGGAACTGCCACCCTTGGATGAACAAGGGCAATTGATACTGATACCAGAAGAGATACTAGAAGTCCAGGAAAAGAAATTAAGGAAGAGGAGCATCAAGGAATATTTAGTCAAGTGGAAGAACTTACCTATTGAGGATGCTACTTGGGAAAGTGAACAGGTGCTACAGGAGACAGGTTCAGAATTGCTTGTGGGCAAGCAATTTCTAGCAGGGGAGACTGTAATGTCCCCCACCTCTTGATGAAGAGGGTTAGAGAGACTCAGTGGTCTAGTTGTCCCCACTAGACTATAGTCTCATGCATTATGGGGACAAAGTCAACCAAAATCCATCACCTAAGCACAACGTTATATTATTGAGTTGACTTTGAGAAGAAAAGGTAACTAAGGAAAAGAAAAGAGCATGTGAGGGAAAGCTAGGAGTTAACCCTAGGGGTTAATTAACTCAACAGAGAAATAGAATTGAAGTATAAAAGAAAGGAAGGCCACACTTCTCATTCACTTTTGGATTATTATTGCATTTTCTTTTGGGCTCTTGAGCACAAACAGTTTTGAGGGTTTTGAGACTACAAACCCTAGAGGTCAACTCGGTGGTGAAAGATCGCACCTCACTTGATCCAAGCTTGGTCTCGGGGATGCAATACTCCACCCACACCATTCTACAGCAGCTACAGGTACCATCAAGCAATAAAGGAAGGAGCAGGGCGCAACCTTGGGGGTTTCCAGCAAGGGGGCGCACCATTGAAGGACGAAGGGTTTGATCTAGGAGATAGAGGAGGTTTTTGGATTATTGGGCATCTGGGTTTTCTCTGTAGGGCCTCAGCCATCATTCCTAGCATATTTGGAGAGAGGTTTACTTGCCATTTGATTTTTTGGAGCTTGTTATCCCCGATTTCTAGGGATAACTAGGAGATCATGTCTCGAGGCCCACAGGTCCAAGACATGGAGTACCGAGAACAGGATTGACCTAAGCATGGCCCTGGAGGGCCCATACTTATCTTCTTTCGTCAGATTCGTCTTGTCAGCAGCAGCAGCATCCATCACCATCGACTTGGTCTTGTATCGGAGAAGGCTCTTGCTCCATGAGGTAATTGGTCCAGGTATCATGGTATGTGTCACTTTTGATCATTATAACCTTTAAATGTATGCATCTGATCCCTTTTATCTCTGACAACTGCTTGGATCTTACATTGGCCCACTTGACCATGCTTGGGGAGATTAACTGGGTGCCCTAGCAAGCCTGTACCCATAGGTTTTGCTTTGCCACTGGGGGATTTCTGAAGAGCCATCGTCCGCTCCCATCATACCACCACTTTTCCATCTTATCTCCCGCTCATTTGTCCCATTCCCCTTGTCCGAGCATTAGGATGATCGGTTTGTGGGGTTGCACCTTATCTCATGGGAAGAAGGGGCTAAAGGCCCAGAAGGTAAAAGCAGTTGGTAAAAGATAAAAGCCTAGAAATAAAACCTCGAGATGCTTCGCCCAGGGATCCCCGAGAGGGCAATAAAATGCCTCTCAGCAAGAAACAAGACGGACCCGAAAAAACAACAAACAAGACCTAATCAAGAGGATAGGGGGTCTCATCACGAGCCAACCTATTATGTTCTTGGGTACCTAACAGCATGACATTGCCACCATCTGGTTACCACGCCAGGGCAGTGACCTTTGGTTGCATGGCCAAGGGAAAGGGGGTCTCATCACGAGCCAGCCTTATCATATCTGTGAAAGTACTTGTGGGTAACACTATCAGCTCTGGTCACCACGCCAAGGTCGTGTCCTCTGGTTATCCCTTGAATAAAAAGAAAAAGAAGAAGAAAAAGAAAAAGAAAATAAAGAAAAGAATAAAGGCAAGAAAGGGCTTGGAAAAAATTGCATCCATGACAGGTACAGCTCGCCTTCTACAAAGGCACCCACAGGTAATATCATGCATCCTTGGCTCTCACTCTACCCATATGTCTGGACATCCCTTAGCCACATCACCTCATTTACATGGCTTGGATGAAACCCCTTGGAAACTTTCCTTTCCTTATGGATACGTGCCCAATAGGGTGTCTTGTCCTTTTTCTCATCCTTGTATTGTAGGTTTTTGTAGAGTCCTTGAGCTATTGAATGATATATCAGGATTTTTATGCATATGTTTGATAATATTAATGATGAAATGTGATTGACATTGCTATGATCCCTGTGACTAATGAGCCCATGGAGGGCGTAGTTTTTGATGTGCAGGACCATGCCCGACGGACAGGTACCATTTGGATCAGTACACATGGGGAGATGATTAGTTCAGACCTCCATGGGGCTGAAGATCCCATCAGATGGTTGTTGAGACCTCGTCAGAGGGGCAGAGACAGGACAGCGTTTGACCGAGGTTTTGCACCGGAGAAGAAGAGGACATTTCACCAAAGGCACGTTGGCAGAGCCTGGCCTAGGGGGAATGACCCCTTTTCAGTGGAACGTTGGCCTTGGAAGGCTCAGAGCACCCCCATCCTTACCATGACATCATCCAACTTCATGGTCATTCTTGGAGGCAGACTGGGCAGCAGTGGCACGTGTGGCATGTTGGAGAAGCCCCTAGGGGGCTAACGTTTTGCTCCTGGATGTCTCATTTTCCCTAAAAGGGGCTAGCGCCTCCCTTGAAGGGGCCTTTACCTTTATTACAGCTCAGTTAGGGTTTTAATTTGACAATCTAATGTAAAAACAGTATGATTTTGGTTTAAAGCCTTGTCGGCTAATTTTTATGACCTAAAATTAATTAAAGGTCATTGATACAGTATATATTGAGGAGTTTTATCCTCATTTTGACATAACACAACACAATAGTGAGATCTGATTTTTGCGCCCTACTTGGGTATTTCTTCTCTTTAAGTGAAGCGCACTTGTTGAAGGAGGGCATTTCTTGGCATTTTGGCATTTCTCTTGAACGAAGGTTTACAACTAGGGTTTGCAATGCTATTTCATAGTGATATGTAAGTGTTTTTTCTGCAAAACTTCTTGATTGAATGGTTGTAGTCTTATATTCTTGCATTTATTATAAACTTTGTTGATTTTAAAACCCTAGCGGACAAACACACAAGTAGGTCGTTGTCTCGTGTCCCCTAAAAGAGAAATTTTCAACCATTGAAGAAGGAAGGAAGAGCCTAGCCATTGCTACACTCTTATTTCTTCTTCCCCTTGTGCTAGCCGTACCTTTAAAAGTCAAGAAGGAGGAGACGTCCCAGGCCTAGGTTACCTACACCTAGGGCTGTCTTGCTTCTAGGGTTTGGTGATAGGGCCTTGCTTTAGCAACACTCTCCCTCACCACACTCTTGTGTCTTGATTTATCTTTTATGCTAGTCGTTTTGCCAAGTTAAACCTAAGGAAGGAGGAAAGAGCACGAGGCCTTGCTTAAGCAACACTGGAGTGAGCCTCTTTCCCCTAGGGTTTTGTTTATGGGGCCCTGCCATTGCAGCACTTCAGAACCCTTCCCTCTAGTCCTTAAGCCTTTTTCCTTCAACCTTTGTGTCCTCCCTTAATTTGACTCCATTTACCCTTAGGCACTGATCTCAGGCCTCCAACGTTGAAGTGATAGTGGTCAAACAAACTTTCAAACTCTTATAAACTGAAACCCTAACTAACTACTAACCCTAATAAGGTTGACATCATCCTTGGTTATTCCATCTTGACGCAGCAAGTTCTCTTTATAGGCAAATTAGATGATGGTTTAAAGCATTTATTGAATATGGGATTGATTGGACACACTGATTGCTACATCATCTTGGTATTTATTGATGAATTGATATTATTTCATTGTTGTATTAATAAACATTGATCTCATTAATATCTATTTCTTATATATTGATATCAGATAGTTGTATGAAGTACTTACTACTAACCCTTTGAATCATAGCCTGCATGTATTAGTCTGTTGTTTCTTTGTTCCGGGCAGGTGTTCTCATTTGGGCCTACACTTCATTATTGGTTGTTTATCCGGACTATCTTCTCTTGGTGGTGACCTGTGAAGAAAAAATTTCACTTTGACCTTTATACCTTAGCCTCTTCAAAACTCCAGGTTACCGGGGACGTCTCCCCTGGGCCTAACCTCCCTAAATAGAAAGAACCTCCCCATCGTGGTGACATTGGGTGGAGTAGGTTCCTATTATGCCAGTTTGGCCTCTATCTTCTAGCCTTTTGACCTAGCTACAAACTGTGTGATAACAGAGATTGGCAAGAGTTGGAGAGAAGGAGGGTGCACTGTGGAAAGGGATCTAGTCAGTTTGGAGGAGCATATCTTCATCATTCAGCTAGAGACTTCACCAGGGGGTTTGTCTAGCCTCGATCTACATTTCTAGCAAGTTACATAGCATTTGGAGGCTCCTGGAAAGGAGGCCGAATTATTAGGTCTTTGCAGTCTTCCAGGAGGGCGCAGTTCAGTTTGGGGTTTCAATCATTAGAGGAGAAAACCTCTACCATTCAGTCTGAGACTTCAGGAGGGGGTTTGTCTTGTCCCGATCTATCATTCCATCCAGTTTCAGAGCATTTGGAGGCTTCTAGCAGCAAGGCCGAATTATTGGGTCTCTGCAGTCTTCTAGGAGGGTGCAATTCAGTTTGGGGTTTCAGTATGAGACTTCAGGAGGGGGTTTGTCTTGCCCCTATCTATCATCCCATCCAGTTTCAAGGGATTGGGAGGCTTCCAGCAACAGGACTGAATTATTGGGTTTCTACAGCCAGTCAGGAGGGCGCAGCTTAGCCAGGGGGGTTTGGACTTGGACCTCGAAGGGAAAGAAGTTAATCTTGTATTGATCTCCAGTTTATTATCTAGCCTTGGGAGGCTTATATCTTCAGTCTTGAGCATTTTGTAGCATCTCTTATTCCAGCTAGAGGCTTTATTTGATATTCTTCAAGATCTGCAGATCTATTGTACCAGATTCTCTATATTATCTAAATAAAGGTCAGATCCGTGTTATTTGGTTCTATAACTGGTGTCTCTTGTTATATCTTGTATTTCTTTATGATGCATCTTCAGATCTATGTCCACATGCTTTGATAATCAAATATATAAAACCTATACACAACTCTATGAACAAACCTACATACACACATCCAAACAACAGTCAGTGAACAGTTAGTGTTTCCAGCGAAAAAATTGGCTTGGGAACACTAAATTATTACTAAAGGGATAGTATAATAATTATAAGGTCAATTCAAATTAAAAAATGGATTTTAAGGAATATTTTTTAGTAAAAATCATCTAACTAGATGCATCGGATTATTAACATTTAGAGGAAATATTCAAGAAAAAGAAGTTAGCATCCACATTTTCCCAAATAAAAAGAAAAATCACATAAGTATGGATTTGACGAATCAATTAATAATTACAAAGACAAATGTAATCGAAACAAGACTTTTTTTTTGGCAATAAATATGACATCAAGGACTTAACGTTGACACTCGAAGATTATAAACTCTTATTGAATTTTGAAGTTACAACTATATATGAAAAAGAGGTTGATATAATCCTCGGCTCGACTTGGTTAGAGACGTTGGGTAGCTTAATATTAAACCTTGAGAAAAAGTTTTTAATGTTTTCCTTCAAGAAGAAAAAAATAAAATTATATGGCGTCTTAGTGAAGTCAGATTCAATATCTACGTCAAAAGATCTTGATCAGATATCCAAAATACTACTTTCAGATAAACAACAGTCAATACTTGAGATCCAAAAGGAGTGTGACAAAATAGTCATAGACAAAGATGCAGAAATTTGTCACCTAAAAATCCAAAATCAAAGTTTACTCACCCAGATTAAGAAGATAAAGAGTGATAAGAAGACGGTAGAGGACAAGTTAGAACAACTTATCAATAAGAAATCATTGGTAGATAAAGAGACAATGACTGAACCTATGGAACTACAGAAGTCTTGAAATGGAAAAAACTTGATGGTGGATAAAGCAATTAATACAGACCCAGTCAACCTTACAGCTCAAAAAGATTCAGTTGATGTAAACAAGTCTTCACATGTCGAAGTAGAAACAAGCCAAGGCTATGAAGAAGACTCAATTCCAAGTGTTAATCAAGAAGAAACTACAACTACACGAAGTAAAGATCAGGTTGCAAGGATGCCTTATAGACATCCTAATCACAAAAATCGATACTTCAACCAATCAATATATCCACAGAAACAAATGACAAATATGCCAAAAATTATTACCTCCATTACAAATGATGCTCAAGGTAGAAGTTATCATGGGAGTCAAAATACATCAAATTGTCTACAAGAACCCTATAAAACCCCCATTGTGCAGAAGATCGATTTAAGATGGGCAGACTCCCTTACAATTCGATAATTATATGCAGTGCTTAGAAGATCGTATCGTTTCAAGTCCTCAACAATCACTTATTCAGGAATAAAGAATAAGGAGACGATACTACTAGCCAGAGAAAGAGATAAGTCTTCCATAAGTATGCTTTGAGGACAAAGCATTTTTAACGGGAAGGCAATGTTATGAACATAATATATAATAATAAATATAAATACATTATAATAGTTAATGAATAATTAATGAAGAGACACCTTCCCAATGAAAGGGCACGTCTCTTCACAGAAGGGCACCCCTACATGGGTATATAAGGCCCTCATTCTTATTGTATCTCATCATCTCATATTCATATACATTATTATTTAATATATTATCCTTTATGGATTATAACCTGTTGTCCTACCTACATTGGGTATTTACCTAGTGAACCG
The DNA here is from genome assembly GCA_009831015.1 of Picea engelmannii. Taxonomy (NCBI): domain Eukaryota; kingdom Viridiplantae; phylum Streptophyta; class Pinopsida; order Pinales; family Pinaceae; genus Picea; species Picea engelmannii. The sequence continues at coordinate 41,064 of ML849264.1, forward strand.
GCTTGGTTCACCACATCCTCTTTTCCTTGGGGACATGCACAAATACAGGGAAGCCAAATATCCTTAGATGGATGACTTCCGGCTTCTCTCCTGAAAACAACTCCTCTGGTGTCTTGTTTTCAAGTACTTTGTGGGGACTTCTGTTTTGCACGTACACTGTAGACTTTGCTACTTCTGCCCACAGATGCATAGGTAGAACTTGATCATGGATCACAGCCTTCACTGCTTCCATGATCGTTTGATTCTTCCTTTCTGCTACTCCATTCTATTGAGGATTGTAGGGAGTAGAAAGCTCCATCTTAATCCCATGTTCCTTGCAATATTCTTTGAATTCCTCTGAAGTGAATTCTCCTCAATCATCCGATCGCAAGGTCTTTATCTTCCGCTCTGTCAGGTTTTCTTCGAGTTCCTTGAATTCTTTGAATTTGCCAAACACTTCATTCTTTTCCTTCAACAAATAGATCCAAGTTTTACGTGAGTAATCATCAATAAAAGACAAATAATATACATACCCTCTTGGTGAAGTTGTTGACATTAGTCCACACACATCCGAGTGCACGATGTCCAATACTCTTTTGGCTTTACTATCGTTGTTGGGAAAGGAGTGCTTCACGTTCATTCCTTGTGCACAACCTTTGCACATGCTGTCTGGTTTTGCCTAGATCTTTGGTAGTCCTGTCACCATCTTACTCACACTCGGTAGGGCCTTGTAATGTAGTTGAGCAAATATCCTATGCCATAATTCACTAGGATTCACAATGTCGTGAATTAATGTTGAATCTGATCGCCCTTTCAATTTGTAGAGTCCTCCCTCTTGAACTCCAATCACCACAGCATCATCAAAAGTCTTCCCTCTAGGCCACATAAGAACTTGTCCATCAACAAATGCAACTCTATAACCCTTCTCATCCAATGTTGAAATCGAGAGAAGGTTCTTCTTCAATCCAGGGACATAGAGAACTTCCTTCATCTTCATTGGTTTTCCTGAGTCTAACTTGTAGGAGGCTTCTCCTACTCCTTTGATCGGATACTGATAGTCATCTCCCAATTTCACCTTGTGTGGTGAGTCCTTATGAGTAAGGTTAGACAAGGAGTCTTTATAACCTGTCATGTGCTTGGAAGTACCACTGTCCACCGGCCAAATGTCACTTCCATGAGTGGCAATTCCTGTAAGGGCTGAGATAAGAACATACTCCTCATCACTTGATTCATCTTCCTTTGCAACCTTCTTGGGTGGCTCATCATCTTCAGCTGTATGAACATGATGCCTTTTACCTCGTTTCTTTTCCCTTGGTCTCTAAATGAGGGAACAATTCCTAGAAATGTGTCCCATTTTCTGACAACAGAAACATCTGATATTTGGGTTATTTATTCGACCCTTCTGAAACTTCTTGTGTGAGGAGAGTTATTTCTTGCTCTTTCCTTTCCTGGTGTGGGAGGCTAGGGCTTGATCATCATCTGTCATCTTCTCTTCTCTTGATGCCGTCCTTGCTTCTTCTTGGTGGCAATCTTCCGATAGCCTACTGAACTTGGGTGGCTTCCTTCTTGAGCATATCCCTTGAATAGATGCATCCCATGACCTTGGGAGGCCATTCAAGGTGGTCATCACCATTTCTTCTCCATCCACTGTATCACCAATGGCTTCTATCTACTCCTTGATCTGGTTCACTCTTGTGAAGTAAGAGTGGATGGTTTCTGAATTCTGCATCCTCACGTTCTTTGAATGAGTTCTCAAGGTTATTCTTTTGTTGATATTGTTGCCTTCAAACAATCAGGTTAAGGCATCCATCATTTCTTTTGGAGTGGATAATGAAGATATGTGATGAATAAGATGGTCCTTAATGGAGTCTGCAATAATCCTCTTTTCTTTGACCATATCCTTCTTGTGCTTTGCTTTAGCTTCATCTCCCTCTAGTTCTAAAACCTCTTCTTTAGTGAACTACTCTAGATCATGTTCTTCTAGGAGGAGGGATACTCTGTACCTCCAGGCTCTCAAATTGTCAGCTCCCTCCAGCTTCTCATCAATCTTGGTTATGTTAGTCATCCTGCCCCTAAATCACAAATTCTAGATTCTGAAGATCTGATCCAGGGAAAAGATGCGCTGCACTAGGGCACACTTGTTAGTGGTCTTGTCTTGTCCGACAACCACTCCTATCAAGAAAAATGGCTCCTTTTGTCTTCTAGATCTGCGAACTTTCTTCTATTCAGGCCTGCTCTAATACCATGTTATAATTTTAGAAGTTACAATTATCTTCTTTAACATTCATTAACAATTGCATGTAATAGGATCACTGAAAGATAAACAATCACAGAACACAAGATATATGTTGGGAAACCCTCGTGGGGGAGAAAACCCAGCAACCAATTCTTTAGTATAGATTCCTTCAACCAGTACAATGTCATGTTATAGTTGTCCACAAATAGACCAAGAGCAAGATACCAAAGACCAAGACCTCTTGTGCTAGACCTCCTTTGCTATGCTTCAAATACACAAGAGAAGGCAAGTTGTGTGTGTATACAAATGAGAGGAACTCGACCTCTATTTATACACATAACTTGACTCTCGAAAAGACGCAACCCTAAGAGGGGTCGTTTTGACTTTTACAATAAGGATAACAATAAAATAATAACTTATTTTCAGTCGATTTATACAATAAGATTACAATAGCCTTCTCAAGGTTTGACCAATACAAATACAAAAGAATATCTTTTGTAGTTACATCAAAATATCAACAGTAGTGAGTTTCTCCTGTATGAACACGTTTTCCATTTTGTGCTATCAAACTAAATTATAGACTATAGAAATACGCATGCAACATGCACTATAGATGTAGAAAAATTCACCAATAGCAAAGATTCCTTCATTTATGATTTAAAAACATAAAATAGAAAATCACCCATGTGCCTCTAGAGCACGCTTAAATAGTTGTTGAAACTCCAGAATATTACATGCAGACAATTCATATACATACATTGGAATACAATTAGGTGTTGTGTTTCCCATAATCCAATTTCCAAAGACAAAGAATACCTACCAAGAAAATCAGAACGAATGCTCCACCCCAACTAGGGTCAAAAGACTATTGTTCATAGAACAAGACTCAGTAACGTTTCAAGACAAGGTTGAATAAGATAAATATTGTGATTTAGATAAAATAGCCTATAGGAATTAAATGTATATTATCCTTTTGATTTGCATGTACAAAGTATGGGCTTCAAAGTGCCCTTTAAATTAAGCACTAGCAGATCCCAAACAGACTTCAATATTGAGATCAAAAGAAAGAGAGAAGGATCAAATGGAAGCATTAATAAACAGTAAATCAGCATGAACCATAAGCATATCATAAAGAGAACAGAAGAACCCATGAACAAGAGAAACACAAGACATAGTGTCCAAACTAGAGGCTGAAAATAAGGCCACTAACAGCCTTAACAAAACTGTCCAAGAATGTAGTGTTGCTACAAGAGTAGACAGAAATAACATAGCAGTTTTAGGGCTGCTTCATCAAACCCTGATTAGGGTGCTAACTGTTGTAGGATAGGTAGCAAAACACAAGTCACAAAAGGAGGACAGTGGCAACAACAGGTGGCACCAACACTGAAGCAGTAGCAGCATAAGAGTGATGGCACCAGAAATAAGATAGCGGCAGGATGGAAGGGAGGAGAGGAGGGGGCCACAGCCTATACCCAGTAAGAGACTGATGCAAAGGAGGGCCTCAATACTATACCAGCAAGAGAATGATCCAAGGAGAGAGCCGCACCCTATTCCAGCAAGAGAAAGATCCAAGGAGAGAGCCGCACCATATACCAGCAAGAGAAATGGACCAAGGAGAGAGTCACACCACTATACCAGCAAGAGAAAGATCCAAGGAGAGAGTTGCACCCTATACCAGCAAGAGAAAGATCCAAGGAGAGAGTAGCATCCTATACCAGCAAGAGAAATGGACCAAGGAGAGAGTCGCACCACTATACCGGCAAGAGAAAGATCCAAGGAGAGAGTCGCACCCTATACCAGCAAGAGAAAGATCCAAGGAGAGAGTTGCACCCTATACCAGCAAGAGAAATGGACCAAGTATAGAGTCGCACCACTATACCAGACTGAACAAGAAGGAGCCGCAGCAAAACTGTTAATGTTTATGCCATTATTATAGTTCTTTGCATTTCAATAGATAAGAGCAACATAAGAACAAGATCACTGAGAAATACACATTCACAAAAGATACAGCATTTATCCTGAGAAACCCTCTAGGGGAAGAAAACCCAGCAAAAACTTCCTTATCATAAATTGCCAATACAATGTCAAGAGATAACTCGAACCAATACAGAAAGTCCTCTCCAAAAGATGTGCCACTCTTCTCCCTCTCTCCAACTGGTAAATTGCAGCTTGCCTCTTAAGAAATAAGTGAGTTGTGTGATAAAGTGAGGTGCTAGCCTCTCTATATATACAAGACTGGCACGTGTGAAGGGTCTTCACTGGCAGGGCCGACCTCTCACTCTGGGTGGGTAAACCCACCTTTAATTTATTTATGGGTCTCAATAATAACTGTTGGGGCCGACTTCTTATTCTGCCTATTACAATTGTCCGTTGACCAATCCGCAAAAGCAAATTTGGTCCTAATACAATTACTGACATGATTAATCCACAATGGGATTAATCCTATGAATAAAATAACAATAATAATAAGAATACTCTTTGCAGTTACATTATTTCAACACTCCCCCTTAACAAGAAGGGTATTCTTCAATAGCATCAGGTGAGAGAGGTCTACATCATCAGTGGCATCAGGAGGACAATATCGTCAATATCATCTTGGAACATTGGCTGGCAAATTTACGAGTCATCGGAAGTTTTCTTCATCGGCAACATCATCATTCTCGAAAGAATGCCATCATCATCTCCATCAATATGTATCAGTAAAAATGATACCTCATCACAGCACTAGGTTGGCACATCACAGTACTACACTGGCTCAATGTCACAATTGATAAGCTGGTAGCTCAGTGTCAGTCACATCTTGCCTTACGTCTAGGTCAGAAGCAAGGTATACATCATCTTGCTTTACGTCTAACAACGAGGTCAGAAGCAAGGAATCATCTTGTTTTACGTCTAACAACTAGGTCAGAAGCAAGGAATACATCATCATCTTGCTTTATGTCTAACAACGAGGTCAGAAGCAAGGAATCATCTTGCTTTACGTCTAACAACTAGGTCAGAAGCAAGGAATACACACAGCGTCTTGCTTTACATCTAACAGCGAGGTCAGAAGCAATGACTCATCTTGCTTTACGTCTAACAG
>WSFP011362097.1:0-32980 GCA_009831015.1 Picea engelmannii
CGACTACTGTTCCACCTAAACAGTTCCGCAAGGTAGTATCTCATACTACAAAATTCAGCTTCTTCACAATCTGTTCAAAATGTGAATAGAAGGATACTGCAACCACTAAAGCCTTGTCCCAAGCACCTTCTATTCTAAAAAGCAGGTCGACAAGATTGCACCAAAGTGTAAATATTCCTTTTGCACATAGGCATCTCATGTAGCCAGACTAGTTAAAAAGGTCCAACCCTTCCAGCCACATGTCCGTGACAACCTTCAACAAGTTAAGCAACGCAACCAACTCATCAAGATGCAGATTTAGCAAATGTTTTTCTCTCTCCCCCAGGCACTCAACGCAATGGAGACCATTTCTTCATAAGGATGGAGGATTGATCCAAGTGTATATTGGTGGCCACCCACCTTTTCCAACTAGCTCAAAATAGTTTTCTAGCAATTTTGGTAATTTACTATTTTTAGCAATTTTTAACTTCCGAGGTCATTGTGAGGGCCTAAATGAAGGTTTTTTCGGATCGAGCTTCTCAATGATAGCCAAAGTCTATGATTGAGCCCCCTAAATGAATCTCCTCGACGATACATTTCCAATGAGCTATCATGCACCCCAAACAAAGATCGTATGCCAAAGTTACGCCCCCGGGAAGTTGATACACCAAACTACCCAAAACGGGGTCTACAAAACTGTTGGCTTTTCATCTTCTGGGGTTATGGTTTTGGACTTTTTTTATGATAAAAAAGGCCTTTGGAGCCTCATTGTAAGATCATCTTCTTGTGAATGCGAGTAGCGGACACATCTCTTCTCAGATATAAGTTTCCACCATTCTAGCGAGTCTTTCACTCTGTATTTTTACAGTCTTTGTACATTTTTGCTCATTAATAGAAAATTGTGTATTATTGTACCTCTTTGTTTATGGTTGTATCTCTGATACATTTCTGTTATATTATTGGATATTTTAGATATCTCTATACATTTCTTTGTTATATCTCCGCTCTCATTTCGTGCCAAAAATAATCCGGATCATTCTTTGGGCTAGTTCTTCCTTAAAGGTTGCAGCTCCAGTTTAAGTCTTCTGATTTGAGCTTGTAAATATATGTTTTGTCTGTATAAATTCTTAAGTTGCCTATGGAGGGGAAAAAATCTCTTTTCTACAAACCTGGCCTTATCAATAGTTTCTAGATACATATCCATAAGGTCACTCAACTTTTTCCTTTCAACCAACCCTTCTCCTTTCAAATTAGAAATTTCATTTCTAGCCTCTTTAAGTTGTCTGTTCAACCTTTTAAAGGTAGGCTTTTCTGGAGGAGTGGTTATGTCTATAACCTCAATATGCTTTCAACAGCTTCAACTTTACCTTTACCTTTTCTCTTGATGGGAGCTTCCACTATGTCCTCCTTTTCAATACTTTATTTCTTTGTTGATGACTTGGTGAAAGGCCTCCTAGCTCTAGCTTCAACTGCAACAGATGGTGAGGAGAAACATAACCTCCTTCCTTTTGTGCCTGTGGCTCTAGTTGATGGAGTCTTTGCTTACTCTGGAGCTAGTTTGGTTGAAACCTCCCTTTGTGGAGAGTAATGTGATCCCCCTTCTTCTTCCTGTTCCTTAGGAGCCTCATCATTTTTAATAATTTATTTTCTCTTCCTCTTCTTACTTGTCTCTATATGTACAATGTTATCAACATGAAGAGGGCTCTGGACCTTGGATTGTGGAGTAGGAGAAACATTCAATTGAAAGTGTGCAGAGGCAATGAACTGCTCCCAGTCAATGTTTTTCTTCCTTAACTCCTCCATCACAAGCATTTTGATCAGCCCTAAGTGAAAAACACTTGTTTCAACTGCCATGGACTTAGCCTAGACTATGTCAGCCATTTTTCCAATGCTTCTAAAAAAATAGAAAGGGAGATTCATCAGATCTTTGCCTATGAAATGCAATAAAAGTCTAATGTGGTACTGATAAATCATATTGAACTTTCCCTCACATGTGAAATATATTTGGATTACCCTTAGCATCTTATCAAATCCTTCAATCATGTGGCTCCTGGGCACTCCCTTTGATAGATTATCTCCCTAACATTATGGTTTAAGGAATTCTTTGGAGAAGGTTGCATTTAGGTTCATGGCCTTAAACCATCTTTCACCAGTATTTGGTATTTCAGTTGTTGTTGCTATGGTTGCTTCAGATACTTCAAGTTCAAGTGTCCCAAGTTTGGTTTTGGTTCCATCAAAATTCAAAGCAAATTCTCTAGCCACCTCAAGGTGCCCCCTTTGCATCTTCTGACATAAATTAAAACATCCCACTCTTTGGAACACTTCCCTGATCAGGGGTTCATCAACAAACAACTGCATGCCATAGGGTTCAATCCTCACAATTCCCCCTCCCTTGTGAGCCTTCTTCTATTGTGGAGTATCCATTGATGTCATAGGAAGAAAACTTAACCACCAAATTGAGTGATGTAAGAGGAACAACGAAAAAAAAAGGACTTAGGGTTTGGATGGCTAATCTTCCTCAAAGGATGGTTTTGTCTAAGGATTTAGTGTTCTTCGGCCTATTTGACCTCCAGGCTTAAGAGAGGACAACTGATAATCAAGGAGATGAAAAAGACTAGACAAAAAAATGAAGATACAAGGAGACAATTTGTTGTAAAAAGATTTTGTTTAAAACCTCACTATTATCTTGCAAAATTCATCATAACTTTACCAACAAAAGTCTTTTCAATTTCAAAAGGTAGACCTAAATATAAAATGGAGATCTTGATGAAAATTAGCTAGTAAAAGGTCTGAGATAATTGATTAACTGTGCCATGTCATTGCATAGAGTTTGCAATGCAAGAACAGGGGATTCACAACAGATTTCGTAGCATAAGCAAAAATGGCCAAATATGGGATAGGCAAGGTGGCCTGACAACAAGGTTTTTTTAAGCTTTGGTAAAAAGAGGCTGAGAGATATGCAATTGGATGAGATTTGTGATAACAGGGGTAAGTAGGATAGTTAGCAACACGGATCCCAGTTTGCATCTCCTAGGAGAAAAAATGATAAACACAGCCTTTACTGTCCTTCAACAGAGCTAAAACACTCATGGAGTACCTGGAGGCTGAGACTTGAAAACTTATATGTTTGAGCCTGAAAAAATTTGTCTGCAAATGGTCTAACCTCCAACTCACTTTCGCTAGCCAGTTCACAGAAATTTTCGTAGCGCCTGTCTGAAAGCACCAGTGTTTGCAGCACTGAGCTAGAAGAATTTTGAAGGCTTGGAAAAATAGTTAAAAAACTTTAATGACGAAATGTCGGGCTATATTTTTTAAAAATATAAGTGCTGAAAACAAGGAGATCTGGCTGGCAAGGCTCATGAGTGCAATAATGGTGATGAAAGAATAATATACTAGGGAATGCGCTACGAACTGTCTGATGAGATGACATCGTACAAAAAGAACATGATTTGACTCTCTAACAGGTAAAGGGACAAACTGGAGGGGTTTTAGTACATCGTGGAAGTGATGACATGTTAGGGTGGTGGTGGAGGCATAAGGATGCTAAAGCTGATGGCTTGTCTAATCTTATCATTAAGATCAAGATATAACCTAAGGATAATAGGTCACCACCGACACTAATTTATTTGTGCTAACACCCAAAATGACTATAAGGAAGAGGACAAAATTAAAAATTTAAGCAACACTAAAAGACAAAAATAAAAAACCTAAAGGATGAATTGACCCAATCAATTCCATGTGATAACAGAACCCAATTGCTCTAAGGATTATCCAACTTGCTCACCACAAAACACTCAAAGTAACCATCCAACTAGTGCAACCATGACAATCCCTTCCATTGCCCCACACAACATAAATAAGACATTCCCCTTCTTTTCCCAATAGTCCCTCAAGAATCTTCTTTCCTCTAATGCTCCTTAGTGTGTGTAGAAGGAGTCCAAACTATTGTCCACCTTTAGGAACCCAACATAGTTTTATCTTGGCTCTTGAGCACTCATGAACAACATTCTACAGAGAATGAGAATGGTTTCCTACTAGCCCAACCTCTATGCTCCTCTACAACCTCCCATCTCACTTCTTGGAACCATAATGTTTTCTTCTACAGTTCTATTTGTCACTTGTGGGTTCGAATCATGGTTCCCCAACAAAGAACATAGCTCCAATATTTCAGAGGTGAGATGGTATGGGGAATAGTTTGAATGGTGGATAGCCTGAATGAAGAGAGACTTTGAATGGGAAAAAATGGTCGCACATCCTGTTAAAATACATGAATGAATATGAGCAAATGAGAATAGTCAATTTGAATTTGCATGAAGAAAAAATGCATGGGAAAAAAGATGGTTTGAATTTCTATGAAAATTGAGTCTCTTACACTCCTCATGTCTTGTACTCCATCCCCACATTCTCATTTTTTACTTTTCCATTCTTACTCACTTTGTTTCTCAAACATTCTTTGCATAACTTTCTTCGTAATCAAAATGGTTTTCCCACAATTTTATGTACAAGCACAATAAAGTGTACAAACAAACAAAACCAATATTTGAAATTCAACTCTTATATCTTTTTCATCTAGTCTCCTTCACATTGTGAAAGAGATACAATATGTTGTCTTTCACATGGCCCTTTATCAACTATTTCTCCAACTATGTCTCAAACTATGACCCTTTATTAGTATTGTTTTAGGTTTCATATAATATGATGATAGTCGAGGGCACTATCAGTTTTTTGTATACTTATGTCTCGAGCCATTTGTGGGCGTATTTGTATGACTTTTTGTTTTTTGGTTGTTACTTTTCATGAGTATGAAAAGAAACACTTGTTACTGTGGAGAGGGTATGATACTGTGGAGATGGTATTGTAGGAAATCATTGATGAAGACAGAGATGTAAAACTTTTATATTTTCTTAATATAAATGAGATAATTTTTCTATTGAAAAGAACTAAGATTAACTTGATTACTGCAATTTGATATGTAAGCAATTATGTACGATCCCAACCATGTCATCTTGAGCTTTCCTAGATTCTTGAGATACATTGCAATTTGATATGTAAGCAATTATGCACGATCCCAACCATGTCATCTTGAGCTTTCCTAGATTATTGAGATACATTTCATCATTTGCTCCAAGCTTTCCTAGATTCTTGAGATACATTTCATCATTTGCTCCATTTATGGGAGGAATAAATATATTGGCGTAGGTAACATAAGTGATGAGTGTGTCTATTGGCATAGGTAACACAAGTGATGAGTATGTGTCTGTGTTGAATGAAACGTGGTCATTACTTATGATTCTTCTATTGTACGATATGAATGGAATAAGTTGTGAATGGTTGCATGTTAGTCATGTGAGCTCGAGAGCCACATTATTTGTGATCATGGCCTTTAATCTAAATATTTTACATGTTTCTCCACTAAATAACTATTTTCATACCTTACACCTCCAAAGAAAATTAGAAAGTTATCTTGCAGTGCACTCAAACATGGAATTTTGTGCAAATGGGTGAGTGGGTGTTTGGGAATTGCAAAGCCACGTGATGAGCGATTCAAAAGTCAAGACCTTTATTGGACATTGTTTTTCTCCTTTAAGGTAACAATTGGACAAACATTTACGTAAAGTTAGATCGTGGAATGAAACAAATCCATTACAAAAGTTCATCCTTCGTAGGGAAGTAAGGCATTCGAAATTTGTTCCAAAAGAATTACCCAAAGATATTTTTATTTTTGAGTAAGATGATTTTTCTAATATAAAGGAAGTATTCTTTTAATTAATGTATTTTTAGTCAAATAGAAAATAAAGAGAAAAAGTGATATTTGCTTTGAGTAATTAATATGCAGGAATGTTATTTTCATTTTATTAAGTATATATTTGTGTTGTAAAAATATAAATTTTTATTTTCTAGTAGAGTGGATAGTAAGAATAATGTAAATGCACACTTTCATTATTAAAAGAATGAGTGATAAGTAGATAATTACTTTAAGAAATTGTCGAAAATAAATAAGTAAAAAACATTTCATGAAAATATCAAAAATTTAATTTAAATAAAATATTTTAATCAAGAAACAAATAACCAACTAAACATTATATTACCTAGGATCATGCTCACATTCCAGAGAAAACTAGTTAGATCATTAAAAATAAACTCCATATTTTAGTAATTTTTTTTGAATCGATAATAATGAGATCTCAACTATTAATATCCTACTTGGGTTTCAAAGGTTTCTTAATCTTAGAAAACACAAAGGAAATGGTTGGAAACTTATTATTATGAGGGCAAGGTACATGAAACCAATTTGGGAGCATTTCTTTTGCATTTCCATATATTTTTCTTAAACAATGTTGCAGGCAATGGACTTATGCAATTGAGTAGAGGGCTCATTCCTCATGGTACACAACATCCTTTGGACTTATGCAATTGAGTAGAGGGTTCATTCCTCATGGTACACAACATCCTTTCTCACTAGTCAATAAGTTAGTGTAGATGTTCCATCTCCTTTTACACTTTCCTAAACTAAACAAAAGATTATAAGTACAAATTAGCTAAAAATCAATGCACCAGTGTATTAAGTGAATCTTCTATCACTTTGAATATTTTTGAACATCCCATAATTTCTTATTATTCAAATAAAAAATGAAACCTTAATAACCTACCAGAGTTTGTTCTCCATAAGCACAATTTTCCATATGATATAAGAAAGGTTACACTAATTGCATAAATGATAAATTAATTGCTAAAATGATAGATCAAATTTATTAAAAAAAAATATTTAAGTGCATAAATTTAATATTGTTCTTTGTAACCTTCAACCTATACTCAATATACTACTTATTTGTACATGTATATTTTTTAGTAACACATATCTTAACATCAACTTTATTATGAAAATACAGCTTGAGTAGGTCTAATGGTTAAGAATATGTGTTTCCTCCTAAAAAATCACAAATTCAAATCCACAAAAAACTAAAAGATCTCAAACACCAATTTGATGTTTGACTTGGTATCGTGATCTTAAAAATATATTATTATTATTATATTATAAACATCATTATTACATGAATTTTTTTTCCAAAATATAACATGAAAAAAATATTATAATTTTTTTCACAACATTACTCATTTCTTTTATACTACACAGTAAACACATTTAAATAAAAAATTCCAAAATCAATAACCCAAAACCAATCCATCGATTATTACCTTAATGTTTTCACAACTTTACACTATTCACCATCTTTATCATTACCTGTTTCTTTACTAAAACATGATTCGAGTTGAAGGATTCCAAAATCAATAACCCAAAACCAATCCACCGAAATCGAAACCAACCAGACAAACAAATAACGCATAGAGATTTATTTAGTTGCCATTAAAAAGATTTATATGACTTTTAATATAGTCTTTAATTTGACAAAATAGTGAAGGTTCTCTATCATAGAAGTCTATGATTGGTACACACGTGGTGAAGGAAAAAATATTCTTAAACCATAATTAAAATAAAGATTAAAAAGGGTGATAATTGCAGGCTAAAAGCGACTAATTGCCAATAAAATTATAAAAAACCAAAGAGATATTTGCAATGAAAGTAACATTGATTTCAAATGTATTAAAATATGCTCAAGACTCAATAGTGTTATCATGGTGAGATAATTGACGACGGATTGACAGTGATTTTTATAATTGAAATCAAATCCTCGGGAAACGAAATTAGCATCGATTTTATTTTAATTTCTGCGAAAAAGGCACTCCACCAGCAAGAATAAAGGGTTCTTTTTCCACTAGAAGAGGCCTGATTTATTCCATTATGACTAAATCCAGGAATTAATTAAATAAGTAATACTGTTGGCTGGCTAAGCTTCCTACTCAAGCATCTGGCTTCGTCTTTAATGATCAGAAAGATCCTGGTATTCCAAATGGTCATATAACCCAGAAAAAAAGCTTTTTCATTATATTTAATGAAAATGAAATGATAAAATATTAAGAGGAGAATTGTTCGAGACGGAGTGCGGTTAATCTTAGCCGAGATGTGATAAAAGTTGGAACTGGGTCAGGACAAGTGTAGGTTGTGGGCGGCTGTGAATTGATCAGGTACTATAATTCCCCCAAATCTCAACAGCTAAAAATATAGAGAGAGATCAGTATGGCAGCCAGTTTAGTGATGAACCGTTCTGCCGCCAATGGTTATTGCCATCCTAACTAATAATATCTCATTTTTGTCAGGTTAAAGAAAAACTTCTTATATTTAAATAAATAAGAGATTCCCATCATATCCCAATCCACTAAATTACAGTACGCATCGCTGGATTGAGAACTTCACCAACCTAAACACTGTGCAGCTAAGAAATAACATAAGCAACATTTAATTGAGAAAAAAAAAGAAAAAAAAAGGGAGGTGATATGAGAGTTAAGGTGACAGCAGGATGCATTGAAAGGCTCAACAAATTAAAGCAGTCCACGTCGCAGATGGCCAGCGAGAAAAACAGACAATTCCATGTGTCTCCAGCCTGGCACCAGGACCTTTCATTTTCTATTATATTTCAAACCGGTCAGACTTTCGCAATCCAAACGACACGACAGCCCATGGTAAGTCCCTTGGTCTTCCTTTAAGCCTTTGGTCATATGAGTCAGCTCTATGAGTTAGGTTTAAGAACATTTTTTGTTTCGTTACTCTAAAGTGGGTTTTTAGTGCAGTGTGTAAGTCTGCCGGTTGACGTCTTAATATTTTCCCCTCCGTTCAGTGTTACTATTATTGGTGTTTTTAATGTCCTCAGAGTTGTTCTGGGCCGATTTCCTATGAAACAGATTCAATGGAAGTCAATTGAAGTGGGCATCAACCCTAACTAAATCCAATGTTAAATCATGAAATAAATTCAACAATGGATAATAATCTAAGTTAAGTTAAACATCACAATGTTATATGGGATTTTATTGTTTATGGAATAAAGGATTCTCTCCTTACAACTTTGATTATTACTTACAGCTATTTGATTATTAAAGTCTACTAAAATATATATATTTTTTATTTTTTGAATTTAAACCTATAACCTCGTAAAAAGAAATATATATTTTTAACTAAAATAATACACAATAACAAATATATTACACTATACATAATGTAATTACAATTTATTTTATTAAAATTTTTACAAAATATTGATTTTGATGGGACATTATTACTGTTTTTTCTTTCTTCATAATTGAAATACAACGAAGCTTTTTACTTCATTTTCAAAATGGGTACAAATTAATTTAATATTTATTATTATTATACCTCATAGAAAACAGAAATCTTGATAACAGAGTATTCCATTTTCTTAGCTTACAATTTTGGTATCAGTAGACAACACTTTTTAGGCAACTTAGAGTGTCAAATTATAAGTACTTCACAAAAGAAAATGGTCAAAATTTTCAAGTTCCTTACCAGCCAAAAAGGGAAAGGAAATAATTGTAATAAATCCCCCATACCAGCATGACAACCCAGAAGAAAAGGGCATTCTGGAAAAAGCAAAAGAGTTCCACCATGATCACATGATATTCATTTTCATGTGCATGATCGATCACTCTCCGTGCACAGTGCCCATTACCTTACCCTTTTTCATTTCTTTAAGTCAGTAAATTGATTTTCAATTTGCAAAGGCAGAGGAGTATGGGTTGGGCAAGAGTGTGATTATCATTGCATTGTGAGGTGGGAATCATGAAAGGCGGTCAAAATTGAAAAGATTGGCTTAGTTGGCAGGTGACCTGGAGTTTTTGGTGGGGAGGAATTTGACACACTAGTAATTTCTGGTCTGGCAATGGGGGGAGGAGAAGCAGAAGCAAAGGCAGATGGAGATAGAGATGCCCTCTGAGAAGCTTATAATGGGAGTGGCAGGGCCCCCGTTATGGCACATTGCACATGGCCAGCTTTCACCTGTCACGCACACACATGGCTAAGCATGGTATGGGGGAAAACTAGGCATAGTGTACGATCACAGATATATTATATGCGATGCCATGCATTATCGTTGTCATCGTGCACAGTGCCAGCGAGGGCGGAGTAAGCCATGACATGGCACCAGAAATAGGAGAATTTTATGTGAAAGAAAATCGGTAAATAACTTTCCAGACAAACCCCAAATACCCGGGCAACGCTGAGTGCGAAAATTTGATGTAAGGGGAGGGGACTTTGAACAGTAGTGAGAACCCCTCGTGAAGCAGCCCAAGTGGGCGATGTAGGCTTGTTTAGCAAGCAAGCAATAGAGATCACGGATACATAACAGTGGAGGATTGGGTTAACTTTTGTGTAATTTATTTCTGGGCACCATTCTCGTGAACGAGTCCAAGTTGGAGGCTTTGCTTTGAAGCGAAACCCAGCGTGCATTCTGTGACCCCATGCAAAATAATCTCACATATCTGTCTCTTCTTAATCCCCCTACGATCCTCATTGTCAGCAGCAGCAGCATCAGGAGCAGCCGCCCCCCACCCACCATAGCTCCTCTAACAACCTTTGGCCCTTATCCCTTGAAGGTCTCGTTAGAGGAGCAACAAGTATTTGTTCTTCATGGCACTGCCCTACATTAATGCCCAAAGTCCTGCCAGAGTCTCAATTGTTGTTGCAAGGCTATTTCCAGTCAAGAGTCAGTGATTGAACAGTTGGGTTTCAGTTCAATATATGGGCTGAGGTGCAAATACATTGATTTTTTTGGCTCTCGGTGCAAATCTCCTTGGCACCAACATCTTTGAAGTGGTGTTTGGTATCCATCAAGTGAGTCCGAGAGCCCACATTGTTTAATCCTTGGAAGGTTGCTACCCAGTTGGTGTTAGGGGGAGAAGGATGAGGCCTTCTCGGAGCATATTTTTGTAGCTTCTTTGATCTTTCATCTAGTTAGGTGGATCAGAATCTTTCAACCACCGTTATATTTTGAAGATTTCAGGTTTCTACATCTTCGCCTTGGTTTTCTGTTCTTTTGGCATTTAAATTGAGACTCTGTTTTGATATTGCATTGTCTCTCCTTATTCTAGGCCTCCATCCTCATCTTGTCTTCGACACTTGTATGAAGTTAGCCCAGATTGAGCCATATCTTGTTCATTCATTTTTATTCGAGTCCAGATATTGAAGTGGAAGAAGATTTAATACATAGCCTTGAAATTCTGTGAGGATGCAAACTCAAATGGCCCATTTTCAAGCTGAAGCTAAGAAGCATAGTGGTTTTGATTTGTATGGAGGACTTTTCAACAATAGGATCTTTGGGTCAGTTAAAGCTGATGGAAATTCGGATCGTTCTCAAAGATGGTCCAAGCATAATGCTGGAAGTTACAGTCCGTCTGCTTATTCCTTCAGCAAGGATGGTGCTGTTAGACAGCCTGTGTACAATGCAAGCCTTGGGCAAGATATGAATAAGAATTCGAACGGAGGAACTGCGGAGATTGGACAGGGTGTGAATAAGAATTCGAAAGGTGAAACTGGGTATGGAGGATTTGCGGAGAATGGGAATTCAAAGGGATCTGTACAGAATAGTGACTTGGGAAGACTCATTGTGGATACTAAGGAGAATTCAGACTGTAAACAGGAGAGTTATACGAAAGTAGATACCCCACAAATGCGTTTGAGTGATTTCTCAGACAACTCTTTGAGAAACAGTCCTCGTTCAGATAGCTTTAGCCTTGGGAGAAAATCATCAGATGCAAGCAGTTGCAGTTCTTGGGGGTCTGGGTCTGGTAGCTTTAAGGGAACAAGTCCAGGAAGAGTAAGTCCCATGGTAGGAAATGTGAAGGTGTCTCGTAATCATTCTGGTGAATTAAGCACCGGTTCATTGAGTGGAGAGAGCTCAAATGGAGGAAGTCCTACTGCTGAAAGCAGAGGAAGGTCCTCAAGTGTTGGGAATGTTCTTGCAAATGGGCTTGGAAGGGCACAGAATGGTGCTAAAACAGGCAACACTGTTAATTCCAGGGCAACTTTAGGAAGTGGTGTGATCACTGGCGCAGGTTCGGGGAACCAGAAGCTTGCGTCATGCCGATCCCTGTTGAGCAAAAATGACTGCCCTCCTTCTCTGAAGAGTGGTTATTCTTCCAGTTCTTCTGGAGAATTGAGTAGTGGCAATGGAAACGCCCTTCCCAGTGGAAATAAGCTTCCCACTGGGAACATTCTCCGGGCCAATCTAAAGGTTCCAAGCGGCGGAAAAGGACTTTTGAAGGCAGAGCAGGTAACAACAGGCCATGTTTTGGGGTCAGGGAGTGGGAAGTATGGACATGGAAGCATAATCAGGGGAAATGGCAAGGCTGAGGGGACTGGAAACATCCAAACTGCTGCTGAAACTATGATTTTGAAGCGTTCTCTCTCAAGTACAAATGCAGAGGATGTGAAGAATGCTGGAAACGAGCAATACAAGAAAGGGCACTTTGCCGAGGCACTATTGTTGTATGATAGGGCGATTGCCTTATCTCCTGGACATGCCCTGTATCACAGCAATAAATGTGCTGCACTGACAGGACTTGGCCTTTTAGCCAAGGCAGTCCAGGAATGCCAGGAGGCAATTAGGCTTGATAATTCTTATATTCGCGCTCATCAGAGACTTGCATCTCTCTATCTTAGGTAAAGATCTTTATCCATGAATCTCTGCTATGTTAACAGTCTTTGATTGATGTTTCCACATTTGATGCTAAATGCACTGGCCTTTTGCCCTTTGGGACAATCTATGCAGATTGGGGGAGATAGAAAATGCCAGAACACACTTCAAACTATCTGGGCAGCAGTCAGATTGGACTGATATCCAGAAATTTCAAACAGTGGAAATGCACCTCTCCAAGTGTGCAGAAGCTCGGAAGATTGGAGACTGGAAAACTGTATTGAAAGAAAGCAATGCAGCTATTATGGCGGGTGCTGATTCTGCACGACAGGTTTGTAGAACCTCTGGCGTTCCTTTCTTCTTGAGTTTTTAAGAGCAATGCTTTAGGTAATTCTGGTTGTATTAGATTTTTATTGGTTGCATTCCTTATAAAGATTGTTTCTCATTAATCTGATCCTATTTTCATGCACTGCTTGCAGTTTTTCGCATCCAAGGCAGAGGCATTACTGAAGCTCCAAAGATTAGATGAGGCAGCGACAGTTCTGATGACTGCACTCAAGATAGAAGTTGATGCATCCACCAGATATTTTGGGATTGCAGGAAATTCTTATCTCCTCCTTGTCCAAACACAGGTGGACATGGCATTAGGAAGGTAAATCATTGAAAAAAATGTTGGATTGACCTTCTTCTGATTGTTGTTTTATTATAGTGGATTTTCAGGAGCAGAATTTGTAATAAAGGTTTTGCGGGATAATATTTTTCCACATAACCTTCACTGCAACAATTTGTAGATAAATAACTAAATTCCTCTGGGAAACATCATGTAATTAAGATGGATTTTGCCCTTATACAATTGATCTTCAAACACAATCTAACATTTATTTCCAACTTTTATGCATTACTTCTTATCCTATGGATTGATAATATTATACCAACGGGGTATGATTGTAGTGCACACGATTGGATTTTGAAATATAATTAAAATCAGATTTGAGCTAGAGGAATGATCAAAGGAGAATGCTATTGCAGGTTTGAGAGTGCCGTTGCCAGTGCGGAAAGAGCAGCCCGCATGGATCTATATAATCATGAGGTGACTGCATTGCTTAGAAAGGCCCGTGCAGTGGCTTATGCTCGCTCAAGTGGAAATGCTCTCTTCAAAGCTGGCAAGTTTTTTGAAGCATGCACAGCATATGGGGAAGGGCTTGAACATGAACCCATGAATGCAGTTTTAATCTGCAATCGAGCAGCCTGTAGATCCAAGCTCAGCCAATGGGAAAAAGCAGTTGAGGATTGTAATGCTGCTCTAAGCATCCAACCCAACTACACTAAAGCTCTTCTCAGACGGGCAGACTCGAATGCTAAGGTATGCCAAACTCAGTCTCCTTGATTTTGATGCTCTGAATTTGTCCTTCGATAGCTGCGATCAATTTTCCATTTGGCTTCATGCATCTGCTTGCTGGAGCCAAATATATTTATTTTTGGATTTTTTTACACCAATGATCACGACTTCTTAAATATTAACAGCTTGAACGATGGGAGGAAGCTTTAAATGATTATGAAGCTTTGAGGAGAGAAATACCAGGGGATGTAGAAGTAGCTCGATCTCTTTTTGATGTGCAAGTAGCATTGAAGAGATCTCGTGGAGAAGAAACTAATAACATGAAGTTTGGAGGGGAAGTTGAGGTGGTTTCTAGCAACGATCAATTTAGAAAAGCAATTACTGCACCTGGTAATAATTACATTGCATTATTTCTTTTATTAGTCCTAATTTGATTATGACAATGTAGCAGAGCATAGAAGATGCATCATTTACTTAATTTACAAGACTGCTGGGTCCATTGATCAGGTCTGGCAGTAGTCCACTTCAGTACAAGATCCAGTGAAAGATGCAAGCAGATATCTCCATTTGTTGATCAGCTTTGTAAAAGACATCCATCTGTAAATTTTCTCAAGGTATCGTAGCTCAATATCCCTATTAAAGATATGCAATTTTGTTGAACTTATCTTGTTTCTGCCTTTGCTGATGACCTAATTTGGCTTTGTACCTTTGCTGTGTTCTATGAATGTGAAGGTGGATGTCGAAGAGAATCTCTATTTGGCAAAGTCAGAGAATGTGAGTACTGTGCCCACATTCAAAATTTACAAAAATGGTCTCAAAGTCAAAGAAATTGTTGGGCCAAGCCAGCAGTTGTTGGAGTACTCAGTGAAACATTATAGCCTTTAGGCAGCTGTCCATAGATTCATGCATTTAGTTGAACATATTTTCATAAAGAAATAAAGTGGATCACCTCCACAGCTTTTTCACATTCTTTAGGCCCGTGCTTCTCTTTGAGACAGGCTCTGGTATTCCATTGTATTTCATCTCTGCCCCTGTAACAGGTCTATTTTTCACTTTTTCCATTTTTATTTTTTTGGCCCCTTGGGTAATTAGAACACCGAGCATCATGGAATTGTATCAGACTGTTGCAAAATGCAATGCAAAACCATGTTCCATGGGATTGTTGGTATTTAGCAAAACGTGGTAGAAATGAACTTTGTGGAAAGCCAGAAGTCTTGTATTGCACTTGTCAAGTTGGTGCAGTTGAATTGGGCACTGGGACATAATGTCTTGTATAGCGATAAATTTTGCAGCTCAAAATGATTGGATTTGCACCTGAATCTGCCTGAGATGGTGGTGACTTAGTTTATAGACCTCATTAAGCATTCATTTGTCTGTGTACATATTAAGGATGGAATATATTATAGGATATTCAGATGTCTATCTGTCTCACTGAGGCGATCTTTCTGCTTATCACTGGAAGATGTACATTATAGCCATTACCACATCCCTTTTTATTGTTCTCTGTCTCAGTGAATTGACCCTTGTTGGTGCAGTCTTTAGATGTAGTTCACTCTCTCATAAAGTCTCTGTTCAATAGTTTAATTTGCATAATTGGCTCCAAAACTTTGGTAGTGTAGATCTGCATCATGTATCAACAAAGAATATTTGATTCGCCTCATGAATGCTTATGTTGTCATATGCTGACCATGACAAAAACTTGTCATGCATCAATTCTAAATCACTATAACGAATTCCTGCATAGAAGTACATTGGTATTAAAAATTGCATTCATCCCATTCAAATTGAAATCGGTAAAATCACTGGACAACTGCTTTTCTAGTCGGACTGCTCTGGCCAATAAGAATGGTCTGAAGTGAACAGTGCATGTCCTCCAATCCACATGTCAAAGTGAACACTCAATAAGTGAAGAGAGGACACATGAATTCTAACTTTTATCAACCCAAAATCAAATTCTAACTACTAATTAACATAGGATCAAAATTGATATCAACCCAAAATCAAATTCTAACTACTAATTAACATAGGATCAAAATTGACTAACCAAATAGAGGCAATTCAGTAGCATCGATCGTATTTTAACCTACAAACGACATCCGTGACTATTAATATGCTCAATAGAGGCACTTCAGTAGCATCGATTGTATTTTAACCTACTAACAAACCCATTACTATAATAGACACAATAGTCAAATAAAAATGATGGACTCCTGTTCATTTGTGGTTTGTGAACCAGGTGTGAGTATAGATCTGCAGGTTTCTTCCCCAGTCATTACACTGAGTGGTACTTCCTACAAACAAATGCCAAGATTAAAAATCCGAGCAGAAAGAACCCCTACATCATATTTCTAATTTATACTCTCTAACATTGACAATATAATCCACACAAGGAACCAGATTTGACTCGAATCGGATTCAATTAAGTTTGGATACAAAGACTATATCAGTAACATTAGCAATACCAACCTAATATTAGTAAACATAATATCTATGAAGAAAGCAATAAGCGTAACTTTGGAATCACATATCGTTTTTCATATATTTTATTAGAAATCACAACACCCAAAGTTCTCTGGTCTAAAATTGCATATCCAGTTTTGCTATGCTCTGTTAAGATCTCTTCGAGCAAAGGAGTGAAGTACTATGGATTATTATGGCATTGTTTCAAAGGAGTGAAGTACTATGGATTATTATGGCATTGTTTCAGAGCACGGACATCAAATCTTTTTCCAAAAGTTTTGAAATATCCTTGTTATTTTCAAGAGGTACAAAGACATTATAAGTTTGATACAACTTTTCCATGTGGATCATGATTAATATTTGATCCTCTATATGGATCATGATTAATATTTGATCCTCGATATTGTTTCTTGAATTTTCTGTATATAAGTGTGTAAAAATTTTTGAAATGTCTGGGAGGTACATAAACATTATAAGTTTTTGCTTGAACTTTCTGGATATAAGTGTATAAATTTTTTGAAATGTCTTGGAGGTACATAAACATTATAAGTTTGATATAACTTTCAAGTTGTTTTATCTGTCCTAAAAAGCTTATGGGTAGAAAGCTTATCAATAGATATAATTTTTAGAAGGAAGAAAAAGTTGCAGTGAACTTTTACATTTCAAAAGAAGAACCACATTGTCAAAGTCTTTGTTTTGTTTGTACAAATGAATTAATCTGATCCAAAACACCACCTTAAAAAACATTTGAGTTCAGTAAAAGGTTGAATGCTAAAAGCCCATAAGCTTGTCTACAAACATTTTTACATCTCAAAAAAAGGACCACATTGTCAAAGCCTTTGTTTTGTTTGTACAAATGAATTAATCTGATCCAAATCACCTTGTTAAAAAACATTTGAGTATAGGAAAGAGGTTGAATGCTAAAAGCCCATAGACTTATGCCTATGTCTACAAGCATTTGAGTTTAGAAAAAATATTGAATGGTAAAAGCCCATATGATCCAAATCACCTTCTTAAAAAACATTTGAGTATAGGAAAGAGGTTGTCTACAAACATTTGAGTTTAGGAAAAATGTTGAATGGTAAAAGCTCATATGATCCAAATCACCTTCTTAAAAAACATTTGAGTATAGGAAAGAGGTTGAATGCTAAAAGCCCATAGGCTTGTGCCCATGTCTACAAACATTTGAGTTTAAAAAAAATGTTGAATGGTAAAATCTCATAAAACATTTGAGTATAGGAAAGAGGTTGAATGCTAAAAGCCCATAGGCTTGTGCCTATGTCTACAAACATTTGAGTTTAGAAAAAATGTTGAATGGTAAAATTCCATAGACCTGTCTACAATATAGAGAAAGCCTTTCTTTTATTTTCAAAAATGAATTAATCTAATCCAAATCACCTTGTTTTTAAAAACATTTGAGTTTAGGAAAAAGGTTAAATGGTAAAAGCCCATAGGCTTGTCTACAATATAAAGAAAACCTTTATTTTATTTTCAAAAATGAATTAATCTAATCAAATTACCATGCTTTTAAAAACATTTGAATTTGCTTGTCTAAAATGCACAATTGGAGGTTTTACCCTTGTTTCAAATAACTATTGAAGAATGGACCTTTAACGGTTCACCCTTGTTTCTAATATATTTGTTGAGACTTATAAATTGTATCATTGTATAACAAAAATGATATTATTCTTGGACCTTTGGCATTCATTGTTCACCATTGTTTTAATAATTTTGTTAGAACATATTAAAGTGATGGTTAGAAGAGCTCATTGGCTAGTGAGATTTATAAATTGTATTCTTGAGATTTATAAATTGTATTCTTGTATAATATAAGTGGAATTTTGTCCATTGAATATAGGTTGGGTGGTTGAGAGAAATGATTGTTTTACCATCACATATAGTATTCTTGTTTCTATTATAATAAGTAGATATTGGTTATTAAATTTTTACTGTTAAATTCCATTTTGAATAACTTTGCTAAATGTTTTTATAAATTTTATCTTTTATAATACAAACAATATAATATGTTATTTTTTCATGAGAATTGATGCTTGTAATTCACACCATCAAAGTAATCGGTTTTAAGATTTGTATCATTTACTTTCAGCGTAGAACAATTTTATCCACTATTTTTAGTGGAAACTCAATTGAAAAGACATCTTTGTTAGTTATTATAGGTACAATCAAAATAATTAATGTTCAATTATAATTTGTAAAATTATTGTCATGGTCTAACATCTAAATCAAAATCTTTTATGTATAGTGGATGAAACAATTTCAAGGTGTAGGATATGTATCTACATCAGTTGTAAAGTAGTTGTAAAGTAGTGTGGATGTATATTAACATTGAATTTATTGAATATATAAAAAACTAAGAAAAAACTCAAACTTAGAACAATTTTATCCACTATTTTTACACAAACTCAATTGAAAAAACATCTTTGTTAATTATTATAGATACAATTAAAATAATTAATGTTTAATTATAATTTATAAAATTATTGTCATGGTCTAACATGCAACAATGTGAATGCAGTATGCAATTCTAATTCAACCAAACCTATCTTTTATGTATAGTGGATGAAACAATTTCAAGATGGAGGATATGTATCTACATCATGTGTAAAGTAGTATAGATGTATATTAACATTGAATTTATTAAATATATAAAGAAATAAGAAAAAACTCAAATACATGGTCAACCATTTATAAAGTAAAAATAAAATCTCAAATGTTATACATAAACAGAGTTATGATGTAAAAGAAAATTAACTGAGTGGTTAAATCTGTATAATCTGGTATTCTAGTGCTTTTTCCAGATTTAACCATTTGAGTGGTTAAATCTGTATAATCTGAGTATTCCAGTGCTTTTTCAATAAACTGAATCCACTTTTACATTCAAAAATACAATCTAAAAAGCAAACAACTGTGATTTCATAAAAAAAATTATGTTTTCAAATTCCGACAGAAAAAAAACATAAAACAATTAGACAACCTAAATGTAAGACTAAACATGCTTAGAAAGTCACACAGTTTGTTGAATTTCACTTCCATTTTTGACGGTGTCGCTTTATAGTATCGCCAAGTCTGCCAAAACACATGAACCAGAAATCTGAAGTCAACGTACTTACGTACGTGGTTGGGAACTTTTCCCAACATGTGCGATATTTAAATAGAAAGTCAACCGCGTCAGGATTCATAGTCGGACAAAACCAGGGACCTGTTCACACAGACTCAGGTGCAGTTACCAACCATGGACATTGGATACCTAACACGTTTAATTTATTTCCCATATGTTCTCGTGTTCCAAACTTTTCCCCAGTCGGCTAAGCTCACGGGTATTTCTGTAACTTTGGCAATTTCCTCGCACTTGGATTGCTACGCGACTCCTCATGTTATATTAGTATATTATCTATTACCACCGACTTAAGTATCTCAAAATCCCGATTCCCATCAACCGCGCCAATCATGATAATCGATATGGAGTGACGGGCCGCCCTTTCACCGCCACCATCTTTAACAACCTGTCACTGACTCCACTATAACGTCATAAAGTTTCATTTTAAATTTGTCGATTTCTCTGTTCTTACCTTGTTTGGTCCACAGTGGGAGGCAAAGTGCTTGCTGGACTTTGTTGTGTGGTCATAAAGAAGGCACATTTGATTCTACCCCACCTCAGGTTTAGTATACAGAGAGGTGGGGTAGCCTCTTTGAAATATTTACAGATTTCTAAATGTAAGTTTTTACAGTTAGATATAATATTGCTAGTGTTTTTGGAATTCTGTATTTGGTTTTGAAATGTTCAATTAAATGTTGGACGTTTCAAAACTAAAGTATCGAAAAATATTCTCAACATATTTACTGATGTCATATTTTTTTTTAATGAAACACATTGATTTTAAAGGATTATTTTGAAACTGGAGACAGAGATTAAAAGGTTGAACATTTCAAAACCAGATATACAATTTGTATCCAAAAACACTCTCAACATATTCACCGATGTCATACTTACAATGGTTTCAAAGGGTTGTTCTGAAACCGGGGGCTGAGGGCTGTTGGCAGGTCTATTAATCAGGTCTTATGTGATGTATGAGATTTATATGACACTGAAATTGAAATTGGTGATAACGGGATGGTAACACATCACGTCAAAGACATTCAATTCGAAAAGAACAAAGTCTACCTTCATGATGGCATTTGTTCTTTTTTAATGAAAGGAATCGTTTAAGTTGGAAGACGGGCATTCATTTGTGAACGGTATTAGTGAATAGGACAAAACCCAGAATCAAATGAGATGGGATGCATATTTATATTCTACGGGACCGTGCAGAACGCCTTAATCTAGAGTTTGGAAAATGAAAGATTTTAGAGCTTGGAAAATGAAAGACGTCTGGTTTTGAATAAGTCTTCATAGAGCCACTCACAGGCTTATTAGTGGCCTTAAAAAGGATACGTGAAGCTTAAATTCATAGCATAGTGAATGATATTTAAGATTTATCAAGTAGCATGCAATGTAAAATGAAATGGTTAAAATTGAAACATGCAAAGAGGGAGGGAGGAGGGTTAGTGGAAACTGGTAAATAGATAAAGGGTATTTTATAGAATCAATATATAGTTTATTTAAAAAAAAATAAATTTTTTAGGTATTATTTAAAAAAAAAAAAATTATATTAATATTTAACTATTTTATAATAAAATTTTTATGAATAAGTATATGGTTTATTTAAAAAATAATAATTTGATTTTAAATTCTTTTTAAGTATTACTTTAAAAATATAGTTGATTTCTTATTCATATAAATGATAATTTTTGAATTTTTAAGAGAGGATTTTAAAAAATATTTAACTTCTTTTTCTCAAAAGGGGTGATGTTGAATTAGATTCTTCTCATTATTGATTGATATCCTTTATTTATGTTGGTGAACAGGGTACACTTTTACAAATTCATTATTAAGACAATTATCGGCTTTCATTCTTCTTCTCTTTGAACTATTGTTAAATGGTTTTGTGATTCTTATTGGGTTTCTTGTTGCTTGGCTCGGTCTACTTGCTAGCATTATTGAGGAATAAAGAATCTTGGGATCACATGGATCTCGTGGGTCAATACCTCTTCTTCCCTTGTGTTCTCTTCAAAAAATATTATTATAACATTTTTTAAGGTCGTTATTGCTACCGATGTTTCCTTTGCATCCTCTTCTTTGGTTAAAAAAGAATCATAACACATAGAAATGTCTTTGTAGTTGATCATTGGAGTATAGTCTTTTGCTAGAATTGGTTTCGCCTTGTTTAATCAAAATTCTTCTTCTTCCATGGGTTGATACCCCTAGAAATTGCATACCATTGCATCTTCAGGTGTTGTTGGACCTAGTGTCCACTTAATATTCCTAGCCTCCTCTATAGTCGATACAAGGGTGGGGATTGTTGTAGTGTTCCTTAACCTTTAAAATTGAAACACGATCAAGAATACAAATATTACAATTGCAATAACTAGATATAAGAGACAATAATATGAAATATATAAGAGATACCCTTGTATTGAGATAATTCAAAGAAGTAAACAATGTTTGCTTGCCCCTTAAGGAGGAGCAAACTTTCACTAAGTCTAGAGCTCCAAATACTACAACACAAGACAAACATTCCATAGTCTCCTATCTCTTTAAATAGATTTTCAATATAAAAAACCTTAAATGCTTGTGGTCTCTTCATTAATGGGTACCAACTACCTAGTGGGCCTTATAAAGTGGACCCTTTTACATTAAATAACTATCCACTACTATTCAGTGGG
Source organism: Picea engelmannii (assembly GCA_009831015.1). Lineage (NCBI taxonomy): Eukaryota > Viridiplantae > Streptophyta > Pinopsida > Pinales > Pinaceae > Picea > Picea engelmannii. The sequence continues at coordinate 22,105 of WSFP011362097.1, forward strand.
CCTTATTAAAAAATAATGGTTGCATATGACATATAACTAACTCCTAGGTAACCTAAAGTAGGGAGGTTAGGATAGGACCCTAAAATGTCCTCCCCCTTTGAAAGAAACATTGTCCTCAAGGATGAAGATGAGAAAATTGTTACAGAATCATGGTTGGTTCCCATGTGGCATCTTTGGGTGGCATGTCTTTCCACTGGATCAATATTTCACTATCATGCGCTGACACAATTGACACTCTTTGGTATCCATGTTGCTTCCAGTTGTAGCCAAATGGAGCCTTATTCATCGTGTTCTAGTAAGCTGGTTTTCACCTTACACTTTGATCCCACGACCTTCTTTAGACAAGACACATGAAATATTGGATGAATCTTAGAGTGGGATGGAAGAGCCAATTTGTAGGCCACTTGTCCAATGTGTTGGATGATCTCATAGGGTCCATAAAACTTTGGTGCTAATTTATGAGGTGTTTTTTCTTTGAGTGATGTTTGTTTATAGGGTTGAAGGTGAAGAAACATCTAATCCCTTGCTACAAAAGAACGTTCAAAGCGATGTCGATTTGCTTGTTGCTTTATTCTATTTTGAGCCATGACCAAATTGTCCTTTAGTATGAAAAGAATGGCTTCTCTAGTATGGAGTGTGTGATCCACTGCTTGAACTTTGGAAGTGTCTCATAAATATGAAGTGATGAACAACGATTTTGGGCCATAAACAACTTCATATGGGGTCATTTTGATGGCTCCATGATAAGAGGTATTGTGTCACCATTCTGCAGGGGGAAGCCATTGTTCCCATTGGTGTGGTTTTTCAGAGGCAAAGCCCCTCAAATAGGTTTTTAGGTACTTGTTGATTACTTTAGTTTGACCATTTGTTTGGGGGTGATATGTAGTGATCATTTTCAGCTAGGTATTTATAGTTTAAACGACTCCTGCCAAAATTTGCTAGTGAAGGTGTTGGGAAATATAGCTTGGATAGGGACCTCTGCATAGGTTCAATGTGAACGTGATAGAAGTGGTTCAAGATACTTCAAAAAGTGATTCTATTTTGTAATTCGCTTTAGTAAAAAGTGAAAAGTCTTATATTTAGTTATTAAGTCTAATAAAGTGTATTTCATGCATTTATGACATAGACTAGGATTAATCTCAATTGTAGATCTCGCTAAGAAATCAGGGTTTTAGCTAAAAGTATATATATGAGTGAAGATAGAGGTTTAGACATAGTCGGACAAGGTTGAGCAACCAAGAGAGAGAGAGAGAGAGAGAGAGAGAGAGAGAGAGAGAGAGAGAGTCCAGATCAACTCAGGAAGGAGCCTGGAGGATCATTCATATAACAACAAGTGTACAGGGCAGATCAATATAGATATGTACAACTCTACGTATTTATACAGTCATACATAAAAGTTTCGAATAGTCATATGGAATAGTTCCAAACAATCGTATGGTACAGTTCCATAAAATTGTACGGACATGCAATATAGTGATAGGAACATGCCATACAAATATACAACATGGCTAGATCAACATGTTTAGCTATTTTTTGTTTTGTTTTTCAGGTAGGTTGTATGTCATATTTAGGGTGATTTGATAACCACGTGGTTGTTGGTTTGTCATAGACTATGGAGGTTTCCTTGTAAGTTTTTGAAGGAATGAAAAGATGAATTTGAAGGAGAAATACATGTGTATGTGTTTTATGCTTCCACTATTTATTTTTCAGTTATTGTGTGATTGATGCTATGGTGTGAAATTAATTTATGTGTTAACTAAATTCAACAATTTATCCATTTAAATTGAGATCATAAGGACAATAGTCATCTAGGTTTGAAAATTTTACATGGTATCAGAGCTAACTTCTCTAATTGAGATTCTCAAGGATTTGCAGTGGTAAATCAATTGCCAAAAAGAAGGACCAGTAGTTAGAGGGTTTCAAAACTAATTTTCAGATTTGGGATTTTGTGTGGTAGATCTCAGAGATGGCATCAACTAGCCTCATATTTGAGGATAGATTGGATGGTGCCTCACATTTCTTATCATGGAAGGTGAGGGTTACAATCTCACTAGAAGAGAATGATATTTTGGATATTGACAAGGACAATGTGCCTTCGTTTATCGACCTGCAACAGTTGGAAACCCACAAGAAGTGGGAAGTGAAGGTCAAGTAGATGATCAAGGATGCCATACAGGATCATCTGATCCTTGGTAAGCCTATACCAAAGTGAGAACATAAACATGAATATGATCTTGCAGAACAAAAAAATATCCACAGAGAAGACCATATCAGACTCAATCACCAGATACCTTATGAAGGTCACACGGGTTCATGATCAACTTGTAGTAGTTGGGGAGAAGCTTGCAAATGAATAGCTAGAAAACGCGACACTAAATGGATTCAAAGCTTCATGGGAACCATTCGTCAAAGGTATTTGTGCTCGGGAGAACCTTCTTAACTTTGAAAAATGGTGAGATGACTATGTCCAAGAGGAGACTCGAATGGAGTCAAAGACCAACAAGAAGGGTGGTGATGAGAACCTACCTTTAATTGGTCAATGAAATAAGGATAGCGCTAAAGGACCCAGCAAGGGTAAGGGAAACAGTGAGGAGTCAACCTCACATCTAGGAAAGAAGGACTTGAGGAAAATCAAGTGCTTCATTTGTCATGAGCACAATCACTATGCATCACAATATCCAGAGAAGAAGAAGGGTAAAGGGAAGCATAAACAAAAGTAGGTAGTAGCCTGTACATAAAATTAGATGAATGAGTTTGCTACCAAGTTCGATAAGGATTTCTTGTTGGTATATTTCCTTTCTACCAACGTGATTATGAGGAATATGTGGTATGTGGAAAGTGGGGAATCTCGACATATGACATTAACCCGATAATTATTTTCTATTCTGAAGAAGCAGAACTTAGGAGTACAGGTTGAGCTTGGTGATGGTGCCAAGTACCCAGGAGTACAAGTTGGTAATATTCCCTTCTTTCTTGAGTCAAGTAATTATTTAGATTTTGACGATGTATTTTTTGTTCTAGGTCTTCAAAATAAATTTCTTTCTGTTTTGGTCATGGATGATAAGGGATTTGCAGTTAAGTTCAAGAACTAGCAATTTCTCATCATGTCAAAGGAATCTAACCCAAATATAGCTCAGGTAATAAGGGTTAGAGAAGGTATTTTTTATATATTGCAAGGTGAACCTATTTGAGCCCTAGTTCATAACAATAACAATTTTTGCAAGTTGTGGCACAAGAGGATGGGGCACCTACATCACATGGAATTTCCTATTTTGAGGGAGATAGTCACAAGCCTTCCAGAGTTAAGTATTTACCTATTAGGAAATAGACATCCACACTAAACCTAGTAGGAAAGAGAAGACAATTTAAACAAGAAAATAAATGAAAAACACAATACACAGATATTTTACCCTGGAAACCCAAACAAAAAAAATAGCATTCCTTGAGCGTATTTCTCTCTTGTTGTCTTATTCATTCAAAATAAAAAGTTGCATGACTAACCTTGTTCTACACCTAAGACACAATTTCCAACATACTTTCTTGCTTTACACAAAAACAACCCTATAGCCAATCTGACTTACATTTGCATGACCAAGAACAGTTCTTATGAACATAAACTTAATACAATTGCAATGCCTTTATTTATAGGATTTGCATCATGAAAAACCCTAAATCATGGCACTAAAAAATAGTTATAGATCCACACAGATGATTGGCTACAAATCCCACAAATTAAGGAATTTTATTACATCTGACTACTAGTTTATTCACCAATTGACTAGCAATCGACCCCCAGTAAGTCTTCAATCAGTTGTCAGTTGACCTCCTATCAACCTCCTATCGGTTGACCTTTCAAATTTCCTGTCGATCACTTCGAATTCGACTTTATTGGTTGATAAATTCAACCTTTTACTTAACCATCGACTCGACTTAACTCATCAGTCGACTTATCCCCAATCGATCCTCCTTGACTAGAAAATCAAATGATTGTTCTATTACTGCAAAGACTATAACAACCCAACATTCTCCCATTTGTTGTATTATTTTCTGATACAAGAGAACATGAAAATATATTCACTGACCTAGTGAAGCAATGCCCATTGCCTCTCTACACCAATATAACTTCACAACACTCGCATACTTGGTCAAAGAATCTGCTATGTTTTCCAACATGTCTACTTTCTCCAACAACACCTTATTTCGTTCCACCATGTCTCTCATGAAATGGTATTGTACATCAATATGCTTCATCCTAGAATGGTATGTTGGGTTCTTCGCTAGAAATATTATGCTTTGACTATCACAATTTATCTTCAAAGATTTATGCTCAAACCCAATCCATGAACATAGTTGTTGAATCCATACTACTTATTTTCTTCCATGAGTGGTTGCCATGTATTTAGCTTTTGTTCTTGACAAGGATACGATCTCTTGTCACTTGCTCATCCAATTGATCGCTCCATTGAACATCTTGAACACACATCCACTGGTCAAACTTCATTGATCCAGATCTCCATCCCAGTCGACGTAGACAAAGACATGTACATTTACTTCACTGCCATCTTCAGGATTCCATTGGTAGTATATAGCGTAATTTTTGTGCCACACAAATACTTGAACACTCTCTTGACAGTCGTTCAATGTTCTTTCTCAGGTGTCAACATGTATTTTGTCAATACTCCGACTGCATTATCAATGACTGGTTGAGTGTAGACCATTGCATACATCATAATACCAACAACACTTGCATAGGGAACATGTGCCATGTCCTCTATTTCTTCCTCGATCTTTGGACACTATTCAACAATTAGTTTTTCTTCCATGAGAATTGACACCTTGATTGTTTTGCAATCCTGCATGTTGAAATGCAAGATTGTTTCTATGTACTTCCTATGGTTCAACCAAAGATTTTTAATTTCTCAATCTCTTTCGATCTCCATTCCTAGAATGAATTTTGTTGCATCGAGATCCTTCATGTCGAATCTGGAGGATAGCTACTTCTTCACCTCCTTTATTACATCCATGTTTTTCTCGACCAACAACATGTCATCGACATACAAAGATACACATAACATGTGTATGTCTTCTTCCAGGTCTCCATGTAGAAACATTGTCTTCACATCCATTTTCTCTATTTTAAGATAAAATGCTACAACCAAAGACATTAGTACTCTAATGGAAGTTAATTTTGCAACAGAGGAAAAATCTCACCAAAGTCTACTCCTTTGACTTGGGAATATCCTTTTTATTCTAGTCAATCTTTTTATTTATTGACTTCACTTGTTGTGTTAGGATTTTTCTTGAATACACACTTGCTACCAATGAGTTTCCTTCCATTAGGTAATTCGACCAAATCCCACGTCTCATTCTTGTGCAAGGATTACATTTCTTCGACCATGGCGTCCTTTCGAATTTTCCCTATGTCGAGTTAAATGCCTCCTTGACTGACTTAGGCTCCCTGTCAGTGGAAATCAATACAAATGTATAATATAAATTGGAAGGACTATACCTTTGATCTAGTTTTGTTACTCGTTCAAACCTCCTTACAACTAGATTTAGTTGTTCCACCTCTTCATCTAATTCAATCAACCCATCTGAATCATCTTCTTAATTCCTCGGTTAAAACACCAACTTATTTGGTTCTTTTATATTTGAACCTATTCAGATTTGGAAGTTCCTTCAACTTCCTTGAAGAGAACATCTCAACTATACACGGTTTTCCTTGATGCAGGAACCCGGAGCTTATATCCTTTCATTCCATCCTTGTACCCAATGAAAATACTTTGACTTCATTCTTGTCAATATTATTCCTCTTTTTCTTGGGAACATGCATAAATTCATCACAATCGAATACTTTGAGATGTGAAAGCAAAGGATTCTTACCAAAACATACCTCACATGGAGTCGATTTGACTAGCACCAACAAAGGAGACCTATTTACCAAATACTTTGTTGTGTTGATTTCCTCAACTCATAATTCTTGTGCAAGCCTTGCACCACTGAGCATGCTCCTTCCCTTATACATCAACGTCCTATTCATTCTTTCAACAACTCCATTTTTCTATGGGGTATATGGTGTGGTATTTTGGCTTGTTATGCCACATTGCTTGCAAAACTGCTCAAAGTCCTTTTGATAGAATTCATCACCATTGTCAATTATCAACACCTTGATCTTCTTATCTATCTAGTTTTCCACAAGATATTTAAACTCTTTGAATTTCTCAAAAACCTTTGATTTCTTCCTTAGGAAATATATCCATGTCTTCCTGGAAAAATCATCTATGAAGGAGACATAATACAAGGATTGACCAAGTGAAGGGACTGTTACATGCCCAAACACATCACTGCAAATCAATTCTAGAATCCCCTTTTCCCTTGTCTCTCCATATGGGAACCTAAAGCAATTTTATTGTCCATATATGTAGTGTTCACAAAAATCAACTTCCATATTACAATCAGGAAAAACTTCAACCACACTTTTGTTATGCATATCTCAAAGTCTTTTTTCTCCAATATGTCCCATCCTCTGGTGCCATAACGTGGTCGGGTCGACTTGATGAAGAGAATTCGAGTCGATTTGTATCGACTCAACCAAAGTTAAGTTGAGTCCAGTCGAATTCGAATCGAATTCAAGAAAAATAATGTTGTTGTATATAGTCGAGTCAACATTCCCTAACAACTTGTATAGGGTTCCAATCCAAACTCCTTTCATTAAGACCATTGCGACCCTAACCATTTTTCACATATCCTTCTGAAATAGAGTGTGCATACCTACATCACTCATCTTGATGACATATATAAGGTTTCTTTCCAAACCTAGAATATGTAGCACACCTAGAAGGGTTCTACTCCTCTCATCTTGCAATATCAATCAAAATCTTCCCCATCCAACAATTTTGATTGTCAAGTCATCCACCAAGAACACGTTCCCCCCTTCATATCTCTCATATTCGTAGAACCAGTCTTTGTGAGGTGTCATATGAAAGGATGCTCCTGAGTCGATAAACCAAACATCCCAATTCGACTGTGTGCGGTTCGACGCCAGATACACATCACCTCCTTTATCTAGATTAGTATTTCTCTTACTCAACTAATTCTCCTCAGATCATGTATTGACTTCTATTGCCTTTGACTTGCAGTCTCTTTTGCAATGCCCAACTTTACCACATTTCCAACATCTTCTCGTCGTCTGAACCAAATATTTATATCTACCCTTCGACTTAGGATTTCTACCATAAAATTTTCCTTTATCTTTGTTGATCGGTCGACCTCTCACCATTAAGGCATCTTTGGTCGATCCTTCCATTCTCTTTTGTCTCATTTATTTTAATAATATAGATGCAACCATGTCTTCTAGCACTAATGTTGTCAAATTAATCCCTATAGCCACAACTAAGCTATCCCAGGAGTCTGGAAAATAATATAATAGTCTAATACATTTCTCCTCCTCAGTGATTTTAATATCCATAGACGATAACTAGCTTATTACAATATTGAATGCATTTATATGCTCAGTTACCGAGATCTCGTCACTCATCCTCATAAGATACAATTTATTTCTAAGGAATAACTTATTTACCATGGATTTCAGCTGATACAACCTTCCCAACTTGTCCCATAGTTTCCTAGTCGAGTCTTCACCGGAGAGATTTAGCAACATCGAATCTGCAAGACAAATTTGAATTGTATTCCTTGCCCTTGTTTTGAGTTTCTCCCATTCTTCCCTTGACATTCTTGTTGGAATGGTACCCATACAAATCGCTTCCCATTGTTCTCAATCTACAAGGAGATCTTCAATTTTAAGCTTCCAAAGCTCACAATTTAGGCCATTGAATTTTTCTATCTCTATCCTTGAACTGCTTGCCATTCTTCCAAGCACAACATTAAATATCATTGACTTACAACTCTCACTAGACATAGGGTTTAGCTCAGATCCAAGATCCTCTCACCAAATCTTTGATACCACAAGTATCATAATGGCTTAGTGTAGGGTATCTGTTTTGATGTCTTTTGGTACAGTTACAGGACCTTGTCTTAGCTACTTACCTTGCCATTTGCCATCCAATTACCCTATAATGACATATATTTTACCATTTTACCTTCAAAATGCAATTTTGGTTCAAAGTTAATTGTTAGCCTAAGTATTTCATTTTTCCTTGTTTTGATGAATGAAATGTGTTTAATTGATCAAGCTAATGAAATTAATGGAATATTCTTGTAGTCTATTGAACAAGTCTTGTAGTTTCCTCGATGATTGAGATATTTTACACGCGTACCAACAAATTCAGAGATATGGGTTCTGTAGAGAATCACGTACACATGGGCATACACCATTCAATTTGGCCAACACTACAATAGTTGAAGCGCTATTGATCGTCAACGCTCTAATCAATTTCTATAATGCGTATGAGTTTGTTATGATTCCATGCCTTCGGTCATGAAATTGTAACGAGTTGACTTATTACGAAATTTTGTTGATTCAATTAGTTTTTCTGAAGCCAATGTTGTAGTGTCTCGACTATCCTTAGTAGATTGTATGGGATTGGAAGTTCAAGAACTGTTAGTTTTTAATTTGAATATCATTGTATAAATATCAGAGGAATTCATGCCCAAACATGTGGATTGATAGAATGATAACAACATTAAGAGTAAGTAGATCACACCTCATTCAACATCTATGTACTCTGTTGATTTTCGAATATAAATATTGGTTCATGTGCATTTATATGTTGAGTTCTTGAGCTTGTAAGTCTTTAGCAAACATACTTCTGAGAGAAGGTAGGCCCCCCTTCATCTCAAAAGTAGTGTCGTGTTTGTTTTATTTATTTATTTATTTTGTGCACTAGAATCAACTATAGATTCATTATTGCTATCATTCATTAAGTTTGATTCCTATAGATAGAGTTTTGTAGTGAGGTTAGTTAATTAATGTTGCAGTTTTATTTCATGCTTGTAGTTCAGTCGATGCTTGTGAGAACAAGAGTTCATGCTTGATTGTATGACAATTAAATTGGTGATTCTATAGACAAGATTTTTCAAGAGCTGCAGATTGATGCAATCGATGATTTCCATTCTTTACTAATCAACAACTGCTCATGATAAACACCTTGATCACATGTATTAGCTTTTTATTTTTTTGTTTATGTTTCACGTTAATGGTTGTCAATCTGACTAACAAAGTGGATCCAATGGAGTATTGTTGGGTATAAAATCCTATATCCAGCCTGCAATTCTACCTAATAATGTCCATTGTTAGATGAGAAACCGAATTTATTTCATAGCTTATTGGAATGGTGTGTCTCTGAGATTTGTTCTGCATATATTTTCCTGGTGCTTCGCAAGTCTATAAACCCGGATTGATAATTAATGTATCGAATTATTGTTATATAATCAGACCAACAATTTGGCGTTGTTGTGGGGGAAGCACTAAAGGAGCTAGTCTCAAGAGAGTGTGCAATTGTTTTCTTTTAGTTTTTGCAGGACCAACATTTTCGAATTGGAAGTTGGAAGCTATAAGACGAGAGATGAAAACCTACGTAGTATACTCTCGTGAGTCTCCATGGGCCCTTGTCATGTTGTAACTTTTAGTAGTTTTAATTTCTAGAATGATAAAGACAATATGAATAAGCCTAAGGGCACTATAGGAAAAATCCTCAAAAGAAATTCAACACTGTCGCCCCATCTAGTGGTGTTGTAAGTGCCACCCACTCTACTAACCCCTTGATAGGGAGGGTTGAAGGAGGAACTTCATGAATACAAGTTGAGGGACCTAAGAAGGTTTCTATACTTGAACCCATTAAGGAAGAGATTCCCACATCAGAGGCAACGCTTACTCCCACTATAGAAGGACAGGTTGACATCAAATTCCAAACCAATCCGATTCAAGACCCAAAAATAGTGGAAGCATCCTCTGAAGCATCCATAGCACAAGAACTACCTCTCATTTTGTGGAACACGATGGAAGATGAAGAAGTAACATGCAACAACCATGAGGAGACAATCACCTTTGAATTCCTTGTTAGAGATCCTGGTGGAATAACATGAATGAAGAACATCCCCCATTTGCTCTATCAAACTTTGATGGTCTGGCCAACAAAGACCCTGATGCACTCTTATTTAAGTTTGATGTGCTTTGTAGGGGATATGATTACTACGACCCAGAAGTTAAACTCATTTCCTACCACCCTAAAGGGTGCAAACCTCCAATGGTTTATGGGCCTCAATGGGGATAACATTCAAACTTGGGATGAGATGAAGAAATTATTTTTGAATAAATAACAATACTACTACAAAGGTAGGGAACTCAAAGAATAAATCTTCAAGATGATGAAAAAAGAGGACGAAATTTTGTAAGAATACGTGGAGTGATTTCAATATAACCTTCAAATATCAAAACAAAGCTAACTGAGCAAAGAAACAATGAGAATAATTCTACTAAGAGGCATAAGGGATGAATTCTTGGAAGTTCTCAACCTAATGGGATCACATGATGTTTCTCAACTGTCTTATGAGGAGTTCTATGATTTATACAGGTGGTATTCAAGGGGAAACTCCAAGACCGATAGAAGCTCCAAAGACGCCACTTACAAGTTCACAAAATCTATTGTAGGAACAGGGGTCACAAAGGATCAAATTGGTAACATATTTGAAAATTTTAAAACTAATATTCTCAGCTCTTTAAGTTCACAATTGGATGTTTTGTAGGTTAAGAAGTGTTAATATTATGGTAGCTGCGGGAGGTATTTACCCCCACGTGTGAACCTGACGAGAATAGAAGACTCCGGGAAGCAAGAGAAACCCTAATGAATTGGCTAATAACCCTAGAAGTCTTGTCGGCTCAAGAAGATAATTTATATTAGGCTATTAGCCTCCAAGA
>ML849265.1:0-26157 GCA_009831015.1 Picea engelmannii
CATTACCAATGTTTATTCAAGCCATACATGTGAGTTCATTGCTGATGTACTAGCTCATATTTGAGGGATTAATAAAGTGATCAGATTGGGTACAATTATAGTTGTGTTGGCTAAGTTATTTTTGTTTTCATTACTGTTGTTATATACCATGCATCTTATGTAATTGGATATATCACAAAATGTTTGTTAAAACACCTAAGCGAGTAAACCTATGAAAATACAACCAAACAACAAACATAACACACAATAACAACATCAAGGATTGATCTTAGTGGGTGTTGAGTGAGCATACAAAGTGTTTGTCATAACCTCTGCATCATAAATAATCTACAACAAACATGAAAGGGGTTTAATAGTGGAAACTGGGCATAGTTACCAACTGTTTGATGAAAGTCCTACACCATAAAACCACTAAAATATTGCAGAAGTAAGTAGAAATCCATACCACCAGTAGGGAGGGATATTACACCCAAGTAGTTTCAACATAATTCAGTTAGCCAAAATTTCTAACCCAACTATATTGATGGTGGTTTTAACATAGGTTACACATCTTGAGATTCTAGATTTCATTAAATAGCCATTGTTTGGAAGTTTGTTCAAAGAGTTAAATCCGTAATGAAATTTATTTTCAATATCTATGTAGTTAGAATAATGGTGGAATATTTATGATAACAATGACATTAGATCTATGTGGAGGAACAAAATCGATTGAGCATCCATGCCTAATCACTAATCTAGTGGTTAGTTATGATGACAACGACATTAGAGTTACATGGAGGAATGAAATTGATGGAGCATCCATGCTTGATCACTAATTTTAAAAGTAAACTTAAATTTTTCATTGATGGAATTCAAGGGAAAATGTATTTTGATTTATTTATTTTATTTTTGTACTAGCTACTAAAACCCTCCATCACAAAATCTATGTGTGGATGCTAAGTCCATTAGACATAAAATTGTGTTGATATTGATGCATTGAAGGTTCACAATGATAGGTTTTGTATGCCAATACAGTACTTTATCAAGTTCCAATAGAACAAGATGGAATTAGATTTGATTTGTTTGTTATGATTCAAGGTTAAAATAAATAATATGAACAATAATGGGCATGTATGTGATGATACTATTTAAATGATAATGTTTCTATTTGTATATAATCCGTAGGATCTCTTGAAAATCCAACCATCATAGTATTTGGGAATGGTATAGAGATTATCATGATTTATTTGACTTGATATAGTTAAAAAAACATATTCACTCCAAGTTTAGAACATTTATTTACAACGAATATGAGAAACATGATTCATTGCAATGGTCATGCATTCATTTTAGCGTTTAATTTTCATATAGCTTTAATATTATTTCCAATTGGTCATTGCAAGTTTTTTTCAAAAAATTGTTTAGTTTCTTTTTTACAAGTTCTTTTCATCGTTGTTATTTCTAGTCTAACAATTTTCTAGTAGAATGAATTGATTTTTTGATGTACTAGTATGTTTTTTTCGTTATTAGTAGTTACATAAATATGTCATCCAATAAATAATCCACCAAAGAGGAGGAAAAATGAATAGAAGACTCCTCCAAAGAAGAAGAGGAAGAGGAAGAAAATTTTTAAGTCACTACCCTAGAATACAATAGACCTAATTCTCCCAATTTTCGCTCTTCAAAATATTTGTTTCTTGATGAAGCTCAAAGAAACGGGGCAATTAGTTTAGACAATGGTAGAGATGGCTATTATTCAAGTAAAGAAGAGGACGAGGATGAAGAAGAGAACAATGTTGAACATGATGATGAGAATTATTTATATTTCGTCGTTTGTTCATAATATATATTACTTATTACAGTGTGCTTACTTTCTATTTAGGAAATTATTATAGCCTCCTTTGAAATCATGGTTTTTGTAAAATGTTTATAAAAATTAATGTTCATAACCCTTAATAGAAACTTGTTTAGAGTAATATCTATTTTGTATAATATTTCTCTAAATTAATAGTATTCTACTCAAAGAAAGAGCTTCCTTTGTATATATATTGTCTCATCGGCTTCATATTGTTCTACAACTCATGGATATCCTCAATAAAAATTTCAAGACAACATTCAACCAAGTCTATATGATATTTCCTCACAAATAGGCGCACCCACTCTAGCTCATGGAGAAGTTGACATTTCTTTGAGGCACTCAATCTTGACTTTTACTATATGAAAAAAATCAAATTTGGAGTTATTTTGCACATCATATATTGCATCAAATTTAAAATATGGAATTGCATCAAGCTTTGTAATGAGTAAACATACTCTCTCCATGTTGAATAATTCAATTTGGCCTTGTAATGAATGTTGGATGTGCATTTCAATGAAGCTAGCCAAAATTGTCTTGCTCCACTAAAATGCATTCCCATGATTCGTTTCATGGACAATTCTAGTGATTCAAATTAAATAGTGTGTATTTTATAATTCTCCACATTTATACAATTTCATATTTTAATTTGAACCTTGAAAGTTTCTTCTTTAGATTTCCTTCAACGTGCAAACTTTTTCTTTGGGGTGCATTTTGTCAAAGTTGTGTATAAGTGGGGAAAATAGGTATGTAGGCATTTTGGTAGACTTGATGCAAGAGTACATAGGTTCAATATTGTGTAATTATGTCTCAGTTTGAATTTCATATTACATTGAGTGTACTTGGTTTGGCCACTGAGTGCATTTTTTGTACTAACTATGAAAATTGACAAATAATACCAATGATTGTTATTTTGGCATACTTGGATTTCATTGTAGAAGATGTTTTTTAGACAACTAAGTATGAGATGTTGTACAAATTGTTGGTAAGCTCCAAGTTGGAATGTTTATGATTCTATTTACCATTAAGTATAGGTCCTAGTGTGCATTTCTTTGAGGCACTCAACTTTGACTTTTACTCTATGAAAAAAATCAAATATGAAATATTTTTACGCAACATAATTTTTTACATGTCAAATTAAAAACATTAAATTGTGGTAAGGTTTTTAATGAGTAAAGAAACACCCCTCATATGGGTTCTTAGGGATGCATTCAAAGCGTCGACGGGTCCCCCACCCCTCCCCTTCACCTAGCCTCTAGCGTTGTAGACAACTGCCAGCCGCCTCCATCACCCACCTCACCTCCTCATGCGGTTTAAACCTTCTAGCCCTTGTATTTTCCTGGCATTCGAGCGGCTCTGTCCTTGAATTCACATAATGCTTCTGCACTCACCTCACCTGTTCGATCCTCCTGTCCTTCGCATGTTGTATGGGAAGGTGGTGAAGCAACTCAGTTTTATGACGGATATGGCCCATATCCTTGATAATTATGGGTGCATCATCCTCAACTCATGGGTCCTGGCATTGGGTAGATATGTTAGTTGCTTCCCCATCTGGATACATCACTACCTTTCTCTGGCTATTCGTTTATGTTGTCCCCCACTTCCTTCCAAGACTTAACTGTTGCAACCCGCGGTGGGAATTTCCTACTCCTCCTTGCTCCTACGTCTTGCGCTCTAGTTTCCCAGTTCCTTTGATATGGCTAGGGGAATCTCTTCCATCCGAGGCCATGGTGTCACCTCGCGTAGAACCAGAACCAAGTCAGGATTTCGCCTGGTGGATGCAACTGAAAACTCGGATGACACTTATCGTTCCGTCACCCCTTCGGAAATTCAATAAAAAATGGACCTGGCCGAGGAAAATGTTCACGTTCTAAGGAGGTTCATCCTTGATGATGAGGTGACGGAGATCACTAGCTCATGGGTTTCTAATACTAGCACCGTCCGAGGGTGGTCCTCGCAGTACTTGAAAACTGTGGACATTTATTGGCACCTGAAAACTATGATGGGAAAAGTTCTGTTGGACCACCATGAAGCCCGCCAAGAAGTTCTCCTACATCTCGACGATGTGCAACTCCATATCAAGTTGGTTGACCACAAGCTGAACCTGATTGTTGACAAGATGGCCGCCATGGACTTGTCCAATTTGGACTATGCTCAACCCCAAGTTCCAACGACAACATGCAAAACCATTAGCTAAGTTTTCATGTTGTTCCATCTATTTTTTTTGTTAAAATACTAGAGAGGTTTGGGTTTACCACCTTCGTATAGTAGACTAAATAAGAAAAGTAGAACACACAGATGAACTAGAAGCTATCCCTGTTTTAGTCTATCAGTTATAGGCATTAGACATACCAAACAAATCCAGAATGACAATGTTATGTTTTGCTGTTGGTTTGGTTTCCCTGCAGGCAGGCTAACCGTAAATTGTTTTTGTATAATATCTTCTCATCAGTAATACAAAGACTCAGGATTATGGAAAAAAAATGAGTGAAGAGACACTCTCCATGTCAAATCATTCAATTTTTCCTTGTAATGAAGGTTGTGTGTGCATTTCAATGAAGCCCAAAAAAAATGCCCCACTTCACTAAAATGCATGCCCAAGCTTGATTTCTTGGCCCATTTGAGTGATTGAAATTGGAGAGTGTGGATTTTGTAATCATCCACATTTATATAATTTAAAATTTTAGTTTGAGATTTAAAATTTTCTGCTCTAGATTTCATTCAATATGCAAAATTTTACTTTGGCATACATTTTGTCAAAGTTGTGTTTGAAGTGAGAAAAATATGTATGTAGGAATTTTGGAAGAGATGATGCAATGGTAGCTCCAAGTTAGAATGTTTACGATTCCATTTACCATGTGCATTTATACGAGGCATTGAACCTTGACTTTTACCATATGAAAAAAAAATTCAAATTCAACGTATTTTTGCACAACACAAATTTTTATGTGTCAAATTAAAAATATCGAATTGTAGTAATGATTGTAATGAGTAAACAAACACTCTCCAAGTTGAATCATTCAATTTGGCTTGTAATGAAGGCTATCAATACATTTCAATGAAGCTAGCCAAAATTGCCTTGCTTCACTGAAATCGACGCTCAAGCTTCATTTATTAGCCAATTTGAGTGATTCAAATTAGCGAGTGTATTTTCTAATTCTCAACATTTATAAATTTTCATATTTTAATTTGATCCTTAAAAGTTTCCGCTTCATATTTCTTTTAGCGTGCATATTTTTTCTTTGGTGTGCATTGTGTTATTGTTGTGTATAAATGGGAAAAACAGGTATGTAATCATTTTGACAGATCTATTGCAAGGTCATATAGTTTCATTATTGTGTAATTATGTCTCAATATAAATTTCATACCTAAGTGTACTTGGTTTGGCCATGGAGTGCATTTTTGTACTGACTATGAAAATTGACAAATAGTATCAATTGTTATTTTTGTAGACTTTGATTTCACGATAGTAGATTTATTTTAAACAATTGAGTATGAGATGTTGTAGAAAATGTTGGTAGCTTCAGGTTGGATTGCTTATAATTCCATTTACCATTAACTACGAGTCTTGGTGTGCATTTCTTTGGGGCATTCAACTTTGACTTTTACCCTAAAAAATAAAAAAATAAATTTTGGAGTATCTTTGCACAACATAAATTTTTATGTGTCAAATTAAAAATACCGAATTGTAGTAACGTTTGCAATGAGTTAAAATACACTCTCCAAGTTGAATTGTTCAATTTGGCCCTGTAATGAAGGTTGGGTGTGCATTTTAGTGAAGCTACTTGAAATTGCCTTGCTTTACTAAAATGCATGCCTAAGCCTCATTTCTTGGTCATTTTGAGTGATTCAAAATGAAGAGTGTATTTTCTAATTCTCCACATTTATAAATTTTCATATTTTTTATTTGATCCTTTAAAATCTCAACTTCATATTCCATCAGCATGCAAATAATTGTTTGGGCGTGCATTGTATCAAAGTTGTATATAAATGGGAAAAATATGTATGTAGACATTTTTGTAGACTTGATGAAAGGGTACATAGCTTCATTACTATGTAACTATGTTTCAGTCCGAATTTCATACCTCAGTGTACTTGGTTTGGCCATAAAGTGCATTTTTATACTAACTATGAAAACTGAAAATAATATCAATTACTATATTGGCAAACTTGGATTTCGCTGTAGAAAATTTACATTAAACAACTGAATATTAGATGTTCAAAAAAATGTTGGTAGCTCTAGGTTGGAATGTTTATGATTCCATTTACCATCAACTACAGTTCTCGGTGTTTATTTCTTTGGGTCACTCAACCATGACTTTTACCCTATGAAAAAACAATCAAATTGGAGTATTTTAGTACACCATTTTAGTGTCAAATTAAAAATATTGAATTATAGTAAGGTTTTAATGAATAAAGACACTCTCGAAGTTGAATCATTCTTGCAATGACAATTGAGTGTGCATTTTAGTAAACCTATCCAAAATTGCATTGCTTTACTAAAATGCATGCCTAGGTTTCATTTCCTGGCCAATTTGAGTGATTCAAATTGGAGAGTTGTTTTTTCATTACATAAATTTATGAATTTTGATATTTCCAACTTGTGCCTTCAAATGTTTTCCTTCAAATTTCCTTCAACACACATAATTTTCCATTATGATGCATTTTGTCAAAGTTGTGTAAAAGTTAGAAAAATAGGTAAGTAGGCATTTTAGAAGACCTGAAACATAGCTAAGTAGGCTTCATGAAGGAATTTTGATTCATAGAACATGCATGCACTCTATAATGTGCATTTTTTTTAATAGATTTTTTTCTTTTCTTTCTCATTCCCTATTTTCGAAATAAAGGAAAAATCAATTTTTGATGGGCAGTGGGTATTTTGACTTGCTGTGTTGGATCAAAATGTTTATAATGAAGGAATAAGGGGTCCTAAATGTCATCAAGCACATGTGGTTTTGTATAATTACATATTGGGGAACTTGTTTTTGTTTCATGTAATTAAACTCCATAGAACAATTTCTAAGTTAGTGCTTAACACACCATTCTAAACATTGGATGAGTGACCTAAGCACATATGAGGATGATCATTGGTAGTTAACATGATACATTTACACTAGAACCATTTAGGCATGCATTTCCTAATTTTTTATAGACAAAGTTATGATAAATTTCTTGTGATTTTTAATTAGATAAATTTAATCGTTCTTCTAATGCCAATGTTGATTGTTTTGTTGATTTTACAGAGTAACTCATCATTGGATTGTTCAAACTAGCCATCTGAACAAAATATTTATTAGAAAATAGGTGGACCAAGGCTAAAAATTGTCTAATCTTCCAACTTTGAATGCATATAGTTGTCCTTTAAGTCGGTCCTATTGGAGATTAAAAAAATCAAATTTGGAGTATTTTTGTACAACATAAATGTTTGTGTCAAATTAAAAATATTGAATTATAGTGAGGTTTGTAATGAATAAAAACACACTCTTGAAGTTGAATCATTCAATTTGGTCTTACAATGACAATTGAGCATGCATTTTAGTAAATCTATCAAAAATTGCCTTGCTTTACTAAAATGCACACCTAGGTTTCATTTCTTGGCCAATTTGAGTGATTCAAATTGGAGGGTGTGTTTTTTTATTGCACACATTTATGAATTTTCATATTTCCAATTTGCGCCCTAAAAGTTTTTCCTTCAAATTACCTTCACCATGCAGAATTTTCCATTGGAATGCATTTTGTCAAAGTTGTGTAAAAGTCATAAAAATAGGTAATTGGGCATTTTATAGGACCTGAAACATAGGTAAGTGGGCTTCAGGAATGAAGTTTGATTCATAGAAACTGACACTTAGTGCTATGCATTTTTTTAAGTTTTTTTTCTTTTCTTTCTCATGCCCTGTTTTCAAAATAAAGGGAAAACCAAATTTTTGATGGGCAGTGGGTATTTTAACTTGCCGTGTTGGATATGAATGTTTATAATGAAGGAATAAAGGGTCCTAGATGTTACCAAGCGCATGTGATTTTGTATAATTACATATTGGGGTACTTGTGTATTGTTTCATGTAATTAAACTCCATAGAACAATATTTGAGTTAGTGCTTAACACAACATTGGATGAGTGACCTAAGCACATATGAGGATGATCATTGGTAGTTAGCATGATAGATTTAAGCCATAACCCTTCATGCATGCATTTCCTAATTTTTTTTTATAGAAAACGTTATGATAAATTACATGTGATTTTTAATTAGAGAAATTCAATCTCTCTTCTAATGCCAATGTTGATTTTTTTTTTTTGATTTTACAAAGTAACTCATCAATGGATTGTTCAAACTAGCTATTTGAACAAAATATTCCTCGGAAAAGAGATCGATGTAGGGCTAAAGAATGGTCTAATCTTCCAAATTTGAATTGCATAGAATTGTCCTTTAATTTGATCCTATTGGAGATAAAAAAAGTTGTTATCCGTGTTGTCCATGAACAATGTTAAGTATTTGCATATCAAAACTCCATACCACGGAATGAGACAGTGAGTTTTCCTCAAACATCATGAAATCATGCTACAATTATTAACACTCAATGCCCTCTATGTAAGTAATGTGTGACAAATAGAAATGTTGCTCAACAACATATGCAACCTTTTTCTCCAATAATAATTGAAGGGAATGATAATGTACAAGATATAACTCTTTACCATGGGGTTAACTCTATTTCATAGAACGTGGTTCCAAATTTCCCTGAAATATCAACCGTTGATGCTCTTTCCAATACAAATTGCTCTTATCAAACCATACAAGAATGTATTGTTCAACAACCTAGAAAAGATTTGTTTGCAATTATAGTCAAAGGGAATGGTAATGTAAAAAATACAACTTTGTACCACATAATCAACTCTCTTTTGTAGAATGAGGCCCCATTTTTCTCTCAAAGATCAATGATTAATGTTGTTGTTATTACAAATCACTCTAATCAAATCATAGAAGGTTGTGTTTCTCAACAACCTAGGAATCCTTTGAATCTAGTTACCGTTGAAGGGAATGGAAGTGTAGTTCTACCTAGTGGGTAGTAATTGGAACATACCTATCTTGAGAACTTGGATAAAACTGAAAGTCATGAAATAGTTGAAATAACTACATTTCATGAAAAAACAGATAGAAATGCATCTATAGAAAATCAAAATTATATAGATGTACAAGCTTCAGTAGAAATACCTAGAGGGTGTTCAGTAGATCAAACTACACATGCTACTAGAAAGGTCATTAAAAAACCACTTAAGGACATTCTTATTAGGTCTTAAGAATTAGTCATGATGGTATAGTTGCAGACTAAATGTTTGGGAGAAAAAAATCAAGGAAATTGGTAGATGGTTGTAACATACCCAACCACCCACAGGTTGGGATACGCTACTTCAAGCCTTCTCTCAGACTACTTTCTCTTTCAGATACCTTTCATATTAATAAAGATGCATAAAAGAAAGGAACTAAATGACATGCACAACAATAACCAACAAACATGTATATTCTGAACATATCGAATTTAACGATAAATAAAACACACAACGGAAATAATTCATACACAGGTAAATAATACCATAGCAAAGAGAACTTATCTTTTATAGAAGAGAACCACCGATTGGCTGCAGACCAAGGAAGTTCCACCAAGCCGTAGAAACTATTGTTCCAAGTCTCAACAACAATGTCACCCCTGAGCCAGGGCTATGGATCCACAAGGATAGTTCTAGAGTGTTACTTGGATTCCCAAACCAATCACCACTCAAGATCTCACAGGCTTCCCATCACCCACAACAATCCAAGTACCTATATCTCTTCTACCCGGCTTGCACAACCCAAGAGAATGGACCCTCACCCTTCTCTACCACATAGTCCCTTAGGAAGTCCTTCTCCTTCGAGGGATCCAATGCAACTGGTCCAGAATATCCATGCTGGTACTCTTAGGACTGGCAGCTGTGAGCAAAGCTGGACATAGGACAAGCATCTCAGACATGTAGGCCTCAAATCATGGCTGGACTACACCAACGATCTCTACAACCAACAATTCCATGGATTCTCTTCATCAGTTCGTCTTCCTTTCCCAAGCCAAGACATGGATGAGGAAAGATGAGTGGGTGACATAAATGGATGGAGTGAAGTCTCCACAAGAGGTGTGAAACAATGAACAATTGGGTGAATTAATGCGTGAGGGAAGAGTGAAGCGACCAAAAAAAAAACAAGGATGAGAAATAGGAGTGGGAGAGAACAAACCCCTCCAACAAACTAGGGATGGGTTTAATTAATTTGTGGGGATCAAGAACCTCTTGGCCTTCCCCAAAGAAGCTTACGTAACTGCTATTCTCCATTAGAAAAATGGAGAATAAAATATAAAATAAAATGCTATAAATACTTAGCCCCTCAATCCCCCTCTCTTGTGGAATCATAACCCCCTATAACTCTAGTCCTTGTTTGTCTAACAACTAGTGATGTATTTATTATTAACAATGATCAAAACATTACACTTCTTGGGCACACTAGAATTTTAATAACCGTTTGGGCACTCTGGCCTCTCAGTAGTGTAAGAATACATTATTTAATATGGGGGCTCAAAACCCGAGGTGTTACATCCCCTCCCCCTTATTTTGGCATTGTCCTCAATGCATATACAAAACAAAGATCAAAATCTCAAAATTTATTCAAAAATCTGGGGGTACTCTGCCCGCATGGCATCTTCATGCTCCTAGGTAGCATCTTCAGGACCATAGCAGGTCCACTGAACTTTTACCAGCTCTATAACTCGATTTCGAAGCATTTTGACCTTTTTGTCCAATATTCGCATTGGCTGAACTTGAAAGTCTCCCTCTGTCTCTACCTAAATAAGATGCCAATCGATAACATGGTTAGGATCATGTACACAATTATTTAGGAAAGAGACATGAAATACATTATGCACATTCATGGAAACAGGCAATGGAAGCATGTATACAACTATCCCTCTTCTATCCAATATCTCAAATGGACCACAGAATTTGGCTGCCAACTTTGTACAACTACCCAACTTCAAATATCTCTTCTTGGGATTTACTTTCAAAATCACATGCTCCCCCACTTCAAATTCTCTTGCTTTCCTATTCGTATCTACATAAAATTTCTGTCTATCCTGAGTTGCCTTTAAATTCTACTTAATCTTAACCATCTGATCTTCCATATCCTTGAGCAACTCTGGCCCATGTACCACTCTATCTGTTGGGTTTTCCCATCTTAATGGAGTACTGCATTTTCTACCATACAAGGCTTCAAATGGTCTCATCTTCAATGAATCTTGATACCCATTATTATAGGCAAACTCAACCAAGTGCAAGTAATCTTCCCACTTAGATGGATTATCCATCACATACATTATCGACATGTCTTCAATTACTCGGTTGCCCCTCTCTGTCTGCCCATATGACTACGGATGGTATGCTGTGATAAAGTTCATATTTGTACCAAATCCTTTAAATAATTCCTTCGATAAATTCAAAGTAAACTTTGTGTCTCTGTCTAAGACAATTGTCCTAGGTATCCCATGCAATCTAGCAATTTCCTTCATGTAAATTTCTGCAATATTCCTTGTTGTATGAGTTGTTTTCATAGGAACAAAATGAGCAGCCTTTGTCAATTTATCAACCACTACCATGATTGAATCTTGTTGCCTTGTTGTCCTGGGCAATTTAGTTATAAAGTCAATGGTTATCACTTCCCATTTCTTCTCTGGAATTGGTAATGGATGTAGCAAACCCGCTGGGTGTCTATGCTCAACATTCACTCTCTAACATTCCATACATCTAGCGATGTAATCGACAACATCCTTCTTCATCCCCTACCAAAAGAATTGGCTTCTTCCTGTTGTAATTGTTTTCTATTAACCGAGATGTCAACCATATGGAACATTATGCATTTCCTTTAATACCAAATTCGTAAGTTCTGTGGAACTAGGAAGATAAATTATATTTTTATGTATAAGTAATCCATCTTCGTTTATCTCATACTCTTTCATTTTTCATTGTACATCCTCTTTCCACAAGCTTTCCTTTACCTGTAGGTAATGATGATCTGTAACAAAAACATCTAAAATTCTTCTCTTCAAGTCTGACTGATGCATACTGACAATTGTAACATGCATGAGATGTACTCTTCTACTAAGTGCATCGACAACTTTATTTTCTTTTCATTTAATATGCTTGATATAAAAGTCGTATTCACTTAAAAATTCCAGCCATCTTGTTTGCCTAACATTCAAAGTTGGTTGTTCAAAAAGATACTTCAAACCATTGTGGTCTTTTCTTAATTCAATTCTCTTCCCCATGAGGTAATGCTTCCACATATTCAATGCGTGAACAATTTCATCTAGCTCCAAGTCATGTGTGGCATAGTTCCTCTCATGTTCTTTAAGCTTTCTTGAATCATAACCAATGACATGTCCATTTTGAGTGAGGACTCCACCAAGTCCTTCCTTGCATCTGTGCATACCACAAAAATTTCATTTGGGTCAGCAATCTTTAACACATGTGCACTAGTGAGTAACTCCTTCAACAAGTTAAAGTTCTCTTCACATTCATATTTCCATTCAAATTTCATTCCCTTCTTTTGCAAAGAAGGGATGGGATGAGAAATCTTAGAGAACTCTGCTATAAACCTTATGTAGTAACCAACTAATCCCATAAAATATCTGACTTCTAAAACATTCCTGGGCGTTGGCCATCCTCTAATGGCTTCAATATTCTCTAGGTCCACTGCTATACCCTGTTCTGAAATAATGTTCCCCAAGTAATGGATCCGTTCTTGATAAAAAGAACAGATACTCATCTGGGCATACAACTGATGTTCCCTCGACACTTGCAATACCAATCTTAGATGATTTTCATTCTCTTACTCTAACTTAGAATAGACAAGTATGTTGTCCAGAAGTACTATGAAAAACTTATCCAAGTAATCACTAGATATGCCATTCATTAAGCACATAAATATAGTTGGCGCATTGGTCAGTCCAAATGGAACCACTACGAATTCATAAGGCCCATACCTGGTTCTGAAGGTTTTATTATGGATGCCTTCTTCCTTGATTCTTACCTGATGGTATCCTGATCTCAAGTCTATCTTTGAAAATATATTTTCTCCTCTCATCTGATCAAAGAGGTCATCAATTCTGGGTAAAGGATACTTGTTCTTTATATAATTAGACTTATTCAGCTATTGAAAGTCAATACACAACCTCAAGGTCCCATCCTTCTTTTCAACAAAGAGTACGAGTGCTCCCCAAGGTGAAACACTTGGGCGTATGTACCCTTTCTTAAAAAATTCCTCCAACTGCATTTGTAATTCTTTTAACTCTGATGTTCTCATTCTGTAAGGTGTTTTTGACACCGGGGCATCTCCTGGCACTAAATCAATAGATAAATCTATTTCCCTTTTTGATGGAAACCATGAAATTTCCTGGAATACATCCTCAAATTCTTGGAGTATCGTAAAATATTCAAGGCTTGTCCCCTTTGTATTTTCCGGCTCCTCCACATGGGATGCATACAACTGATACCATTTTCTGAAACATCTCTTCAACTGTAAGGCTGAAATCTCCCTTATAGAGATGGTTCTTGGTACACCTTTCACAGTGCTCTGTTTTCCATCTCCATCAAGACATGTAAATGTCTTTCTATGAAAATCTAGGACAACATGATGCTTTTCCAACCAATCCATTCGAATTAGAATATCGTAAGATCCCAATGGTATGATATTCAGGTCAACACTAGTATTCACACCATTATTACTTATGGAGAAATGTATGACCATACCATGGATTCTCCTTTTGGGTTCCCATGGCTAGTTGAACCAAACTTGATTTCCCAAGCTTACTTTTCTTCAAATGTAATCTATCCACCATTTTAGGGTCAATGTAACAATGACTTTCTCCTGAATCAATTAAAATAGAAATAGATTGATTTATGATCTTACCTTCCACCTTTATCATGTTGGATTGGTGTTCCACTTGTCAATCAGCTAAGGCTGCATAAATCCTTCCCATGTCTTCGGATGATGTATCCTTTTGGGCGTTGTGCACAGTCTTCCCTCTGTCCTTTCTATGTGGAAAATCCTTGTACATGTGATCTTCCTTGCATCCCCAACATTATATTGGTGGTCTTCCCCTTTTTCCCAAGGAGTCTTATTTCTTGGATTCATCCTTAGCATAACAGTCTTGATGATTTTTATTAGGATCATTTCTATTGAAAGGAGGTTTGAATGCATTCCTCTGATAGAACTTCTCATTCTTCTTATCCTTCCAAGATTTCTGCATGGATTCTCTACTGTGGCCTTGCTCATACATGTATTTATCCTTCCTGATGGCCTCAGTCAAGGTCTTGGGTTCATCATACCGAATCTTTTCTTTATAAAAGGCTGTCAGTCCACTCAAAAACCTATGTATTTTCACCTTTTCATCATTTATAAACCCAACATAATTTAAGAATCCCAAGAACTTCTTTTCATATTCTTCCATGGACATGCTTCCCAACCGGAGTTTAAAGAGATCTTGCATTTTCCTGTCATAGAAATTCTCTAAGAGGTACTCCTTGGGGAAATATTTTTTGAACTGCTTCCAAGTGATCCTATTCTCATTAATATGCTCAACTTGATTTAGTTGGTACCACCACATGGAAACCTTCCCATGCAAACGGTAGGTGGAAATTTTGGCTTCTAGGTTTGATGAATAGTTATGCAATTGGAAATATCTCTTGAGTCCAAGCAACAATGCTTCAACATCATCTTCCCTTTCCATTTCACCATCAAAGGATGGTGGCTTGATCTTCCTCAACTCTCCTTGCAAACTGTCTATTTCATGCCTTCTTCTTTGGTGCCTAACATGAGATGCCTCTAGACTGCTTATGGAATCTTCAGATGTATAAGACCTTCTTGCTAAGTAAGGAGGTGAGTGATGCCTATGATCTCTGCTATCACTCCTGGAATAACCGACCCTTCCATGATCATCTCCTCTTTCATGATACCTGCCTTCTTCCTCTTTCTTTGAGCCATATTTTTCTTGTCATTGCAACTGATTTAAGCTCTGCATCACTCAGGAATTAATATGAATTTTCTCTCTCATCAACCTCTCATTGTCTGCCTTGTAGATTTGAACTTATATTTTCAGGATTCTTACAGTTTCTATCAATGTTTCTTGCTCCCCTCAGCCCTTGCATCCATTGGATTCTGTCTCTGCATTACCAACTCTGGTATTCTGACCTTCAACCTCTTTATCATGGCTAGAGTATCCCTCACCTTCTTCTATTTCTCGAATACACATTTTGGGATGGTATGTTTAAATCCCTTAATCCTGCAAAATGTGCAAGTGACCATTTTGTCAAAATTAAGCACATGATAAACAAAATTTGTCAATAATGCTACATATCCTTTCTACTTGTGAAGAATATATATAAATAACACTTCCATATTATCCCTGGGCCAATAAAGAAATCAATTATGCATAGGCACTTCCTTCAAAGCATTTTCCCAAGTGACCATGACTTGAAACCGCGCCCAAATCCTTCCTTAACGCTTTTCCTTCCTCAAAACAAAATTTGGCCACTAGCCCCTTTTTACTCCAACCGAGGTCTCATAGGACCAAGGGCCATGACCAAGTTCTTATATGCAGGTGCTTATCTAGGCTGATATTGACGTTCAAAACCCATTGCAGAGATTGTATATGCACACAATTTAACGTCGGGACATGTACCCATAATTTAAATTCGATACAGTTTTTGTTTTGAGTTTGAAATCCGATCGTATATTGGATGATACGTATTCATTGTGGAGATTGTAAAGTGTAGTGGTGTACCCTACCTTTGGCAGGTCCACAATTTTTATGAAATACACCATTATACATTTGAAATCCGTTTATTGTTTGGGACTTTAATATTATGTAAAATATTAAATCACATATCCATCGCAGATCTGTAGATTTAATGGTTGTTGTAGGTATGTAGGTTGATTTAAATAGTTTTATTGAAATCTATTTCATTACTCACTTAGTACGCTGCACCTGGGGTGATATGTGTCAGCAATACAGAGGTGACATGTGGCCCAATCAACTATTGATGCATGCCATATTTCCATTGGCACAAATGACCTATCAAACGCACGAAACAGATGGACATGTGCCATGCGTACGGTGGTCGACATCACCCTATGTGACATCAACATGCCACGTCACTTCCGTATTCTATGACTTCAGAATTTTGGGCTTCAACGAACTTTTCACTTGCACACCTCTATTCTCCCAACACTGAATTTTCGAATACTCAGAGGACGCACTGATCGATGGTCCTCATTCACTATTTAGATCTACGATCAACATGAGCTCCGAGAGTTCCGAACTATCCACACTCTCAATCCTTCTGGAGTGCCAAGTCTCCGGACTGTAGGATCTGTTGCCACGTATCCTATATAATCAATGACTGAGATGGAATTCGACCTTTGGATCTTCGGGAGTCCTTGACCCCAAATTCTTATACCTTGAATCCTTCAGAGTGCTAAGTATCTGAACTACGAGATCTACTGCCACGTGTCCTCTCCCGATCAATGGTGAGGATTCACTTCGCTCTTCAAAGCTTCAGGAGGTTTCACCTTCATTCCACTTCAATTTTTTTGAACACCGAATTGGCGAAATCCCAGAGTCTTCATCAACAACTAAGCACCAAGGGGTGCTACATGGCAGAACACAATGAACAGACACGTGGCCCTATCTAATGGGTGGCACGTGTCATATAATAACTGGCATGAGCGGTCCTTGAAAAAAATGAAACATGGTGACATGTGGAAAGTATCAAGTGTGTCCACATCACCCTAGGTGACGTCAGTAGGCCACGTCACTCCAGTGCCTCACGACTTCGGGACTTCATAACTTCATAACTTTGGGAGACTTCTCCACACTACACCTCAAATCCCTCAAACACTAAATTCCTGAATAGGTTGATCTGCGGAAACATGTCCCCAACCCGAATGGTCCATATTTACTCCAGAGTTCGAGACTTTAGGAGACTTTCTTCATAGCAGCTTAAGGGTTTGCTTTTCCTGGAGTGTTGAATCTTCAAATTGCTATGAGATTGATGACTTACATTTTCTCGCATGTAGATCAAACAGATGGATTATGATCTTCTCCACTTTGCTTTGCCTCCTGATCTATGCTTGATCCAATGAACTAGACTTGTCCTTGGCCAAATCCAACAGTCTGGTACTCCTCCCAGTGATCTACGATGTAGATTCACTCTAGGACTTCGGAGCTTCGGGCTTCTTTTATGACAAGGAACTTGAAACTGCTAAAGCAACGAATTCCAAAGGACTTGAGAGTTTAACCTCCATGCTCTTTTCTTAGATATGACGGTTGTGAAGGATTAGGATCCTTTCTGAATAGATCCTACAACCATTGCAGTTTCTCGAACTGCTACACCTACTAAGCTTTCAAACACTATTAAGGTGCGCTCTCAACACCTTCTGGCACTCTGCAACTCGATTTCTCTATGAAATTTTTGCTTCAATATCGGTTTACATGGCCCATCTAGGCTTAGTATTAAAACCAGGCTCTGATACCAAAATGTAACATACCCATCCACCCACAGGTCGGGCTACGCTACTTCAAGCCCGCTCTTGGACTAGTTTCTCTTTCAGATACCTTTCATATTAATAAATATGCATAAAATAAAGGAACTAAACGACATGCACAACAATAACGAGCAAGCATGTATACTCTGAACATATCGAATTCAACGATAAATAAAATACATAGCGGAAATAATTCATACACATAGAGTACATATCTTTTATAGAAGAGAACCACCGACTAGCTGCAGACCAAGGATGTTCCACCCAACCGTAGACATTGTTGTTCCAAGTCTCAACAACAATGTCAACCCCGAGCCAGGGCTATGAATCCACAAGGACGGTTCTAGAGTGTTACTTGGCTTCCCAAACCAGTCAGTACTCAACCTCTCACAGGCTTCCCAACACCCACAACAATCCAAGTACCCAACTCTCTTCTACCCAACCTGCACAACCCAAGAGAATGGACCCCCACCCTTCTCTGCCATGCAGTCCCTCAAGCAGTCCTTCTCCTTCCAGGGCTCTAGTGTAGCTAGTCCAGAATCTCCATGCCGGGACTCTCAGGACTCACAACTGTGAGAAAAGTTGGACATAGGCCAAGCATCTCAAACATGCAGGCCTCAAATCATGGTTGGACTACACCGGTGATCTCTACAACCAACAATTCCATGGATTCTCTTCAACAATTCGTCTTCATTTCCCAAGCCAAGACATGGACGAGGAAAGATGAGTGGGTTATAGAAATGGATGGATTGAAGTCTCCACGAGAGGTGCGAAACAATGAACAATTGGGTGAATTAATGCGTGATGGAAGAGTGAAGTGACCAACATAAGAAAGACAACGAGAAATGGGAGTGAGAGAGAACAAACCCCTCCAACAAACCAGGGATGGGTTTAAGTATTTCATGGGGATCAAGAACCCCTTGGCCTTCCCCCAAGAAGCTTACATAACTACTATTCTCCATTAGAAAAATGGACAATAAAATATAAAATAAAATGCTATAAACACTTAGCCCCTCAAGCCCCCTCTCTTGTGGAATCATAGCCCCCTATAACTCTAGTCCTTGTTTGTCTAACAACCAACAATGTATTTATTATTAATACTGATCAAAACATTACATTTCTTGGGCACATTGGCATTTTAATAACTATTTGGGCACTCCGGCCTCTTAGCAATATAACAATACATTATTTAATATGGGGGATCAAAACCCGAGGTGTTACAATAGTTCTCTGGGAAGTCACTTCAAGATGTATATGAAAGTGACATTATTGTTGGAATTGGGTACTTCATGAGAAAAAACTATTGTGAAGAGTCTAAAATTGCGGATGTTCTTGAACACCTAGATGGAGTGTTTGATAAAATTCAATCGATTATTGTGCAAGAAATCTGTAATTTTTTTATGCTTAGGAACATGGCTTTGGTATTTATTAAATCATGCATGAGTCACATGGTTTTTCAATTCCTAAAGAAGATTGACTCTCATGGTGTACTAAAGGGGGTTAATCCAACATCAATTTCTAAGGAAATGAAAACATGTAGTAAAGAAGTTGAGGATATTGATATGGGTTAGGAGAGAATTGATGGTTTCACATATGGAGTTAGAGTGAAGCAGATAAAATCATATGCTACATTTATGGTTGAATCAAATGAAAAGAGGTCTGGAAGTAGAGTCATTGAATTTTTTTTCAAAATTAGTATTGATTCTCATGTACATTATGATCGAGGCGGGTAGGTATGTGAGATATTATTTGAGTTACTAAAATAGGGTGGCTTGATTTCTTATGCAATCCTTAGAAAATGGGATGGGAATGAAGAATATAAACAAGTTTCAAAACATGTTGTTGATCTTGAAAATGAGGATAACTTGATGAAATAGTTAAACAAGCTTTCACATGCTGGGATTCTGATGGTAGATGGAAGGGTGGTGGAAGTGAATTTGTTTGAGTGCCATGATCTAGTGGACATATGTATTTTAGTATGAAATAATAATGTTTCTCCAATGGGAAGTACTTTTTGTCCTTGGTGCACATGCCATAAAAAATATATACACATGGTTAGAGATGAAATCAAAATTCAAGAAGGGGATACTCTTTGTAGCGTTTTCGAGTTCTATTTATTGTTACCAAACTTTCTACTAGTAAGGTATATAGATTTATTATAATTTAACATTTATTTTTATATCTTACAATTAATTTCTTAATATTGCCTCATTTTCAAACATTAGGAGTTAAATCCTGCTTTGGAACCAAACAAGGGAAGAAAATTTGGATGAGCATATTATAGACATTCAACCAACCTTATCTGGTAGACAATTAAATTTTATGAAAAACTATCCCATGAATAGAAAAAATGGTGAAAAGGTACACATTTTCATGATTAATTCTTAATTATAATTGAAGATTCTTGGTATTTAACAAACTTGTACCTAGTGAAACATATCATGCCAATTACAATTGACTTCTAGTTCAATGTCCAAACATGTATACTATTCTCAACATGTTGGAATTATAACTATTTTGTATATGTTGAGTGAAATTCAAGGAATTGCACAAGATTACACAAGGTTCATGCAACTAGAGGCAGTGCAAAAACAAATTTTGTTCAAATTTTGGAGGAGATGGAGAAAATTGGGGTTTCATGTAAGCATTGGGAACCATACCATCATATGCATTGCAATCCCATGTTTATAGGTGATTGAAGGCCTACCATATGAAGAAAAGTATACAAATTTGGCGAGGATGTGGAAATATTATAAATAATTCCACATGTTGCAACTAGTTATATGCATGCCCAAGTTGCCCATGCTCTTGAGATGACTAGGTATATTCATCCTTATATTTTTGGATGGTTAAGTAATGAAGTAATAGAGCATAATCATAGGGAAATGAAAATCTTGAATAGCAACCGAGGAGGAAGAGGAATTAATTTTGAATAGAAACTGAGGAGGAAGATGAATTACTAAGAAGTATATAAACACATTTGAACATGATAGAGTGTGTTTGTAAATGAGACGAGAGCATGATTTTTCAAGCTTGTTATGAGGTCAAAATACACTTTACAAAGTTTTAGATTAAGAAAATTTATGCCTTCAAATATTAAAAGTCAACTTCATGTTGAATATGATGAGTCAAGAAGTCCATCGAATGAGGAAACACCAATACAATCGACATCCCATTTCCATGAGGTCAATTTTCAACAAGTGAAACAACTCTTTAGCTCATGGGTAAAACACTCTAAGAAATCATCGATTGCACCACCAACAATAACCATTCCCTACTTTTAAATGGTATCTAATTATTTTTTATTTTATAGTGTGAGGACTCATAATTTGTATGTTTAATGATTAACATGTCCTCATAGTTCAATAATTATCTTCCAAGATCAAGGCCAATAAGCAAATATGGTGAAGAGGCTTATTATGAATCACATCACTTTGGAAAGTGAAAGGTAATAAATAATCTTAAAACAAGAAAGAAATGGCATGGATTTTTCTCCACTGGTGAGTATTATGTTCATTAAATTTATTGCATATCATTATGACTTTGTCTATCTAGTTGATTTGTGAAAAGTACATATTTTGCTTGCACTATGACTTTGTCAATCTTTCTACTTTTAAGAAACGAGTCAATCCCAAGTGATCAAACACATCAAATGCAAGGGGCAGTTGTTGTTGATAGCTCAATGGTGTTTGATGACGATAATAGTAAAAATCTAGGTGTTTCATCCTCGAGAAATAAGGCAACAAAAACCAATCAAACAAAAGAAAAAAAATGGGAAATTGTTATTGACATACCTATGATGGTAGCTAAAAAATTACAGTAATATTGATGTTTCATCCTCAAGAAATGAGGTAGGGTAGATTAGTGAAACACAAAAAGTGCATGGAGCAACCACTGTTGACATGCCAATGATGGAAGCTATGATTCACAACAAAGTGGGTGTTTCATCCTCCATAAATGGGGTAGGGTAGAGTGGTGAAAAACAAGAAATTTGAGGGGTACTAGTTGATATCCAAATTATGAAAGATGCGAATTATATAAAAATTGGTGTTGTTATAAAAAGTAATAGACAAGAAAAAACAAAGTCCAAGATGATTCAAAAGAAACTTTGTATGAAAAATGGTGAAAGGATCTTATGATACACTGAGCATTTCCTGATATTTTTCCATATTAAAATTTATTCTACTGTGGTAACATTTATGTTACATGTGAAGTTATTATGTACATAAGGGCATACATTTTTTAAGGCATGAATATTTTTTAATGTAACGATAGTGGAGGGTTTGAAGCTTTCTCTATACTTTGTAAGTAATCATCAATTTTAGTGAATAAATATAAGACTGTTAAATCATTTTTGTGTATTGCTTAGGATTCTTACTAGTTTTATGTGTGGTATTATGTTGGATACAATATTTGGAGTATAAAACTCCTTTCTATGATATGTATTCTATTTGAAATGTGTAGCCGTAAAATGGTGAGGAACTTAGTATCCTCATAATTTCAGAAATGAAATGAATGTTGAAAGACATATTAACAATATAATTTTGTTTTCTCCTTGGATGGGGTGGAAAGAACAAATTAATTGAGCCATTAATAAGGCCAATGCACCCATGGGAATGTCTATTGTTGGCCCCTCGAAGCACCACATGACGAGTTCACTCGATAAATGTATCCAAAAAGCAGTTAATAAGGAAGGCACTTGGCTCTGAGAGGATCATTCCCCTCACGTGTTTGAAACTGGAACTGTAAATGTAATGGCTAGAGAATTCAAGGCCCCATCCACTTATCATCCCATGCAACACCACTCAGTGATCTCTTCAGATCTCTATATTCATAAGGTAGTTAATATGGAAGGTGCTTGGGTCATGGAGGTTTATGCAACTGCCCATAATAATTCAAAACATGAATGCAATCATTTTGAACATGTGCATTAACAATTAAACATACACATCAAAATTCAATCACATAAAAACATAGATTTGAATGCATCCTTTACCCACATCAGGTAATAGTAAATAAGATAAAACTTCAGAGTGAAATTCACAATAATTAAAATTAGCATTCCATAAAATTAAACATGGTGAATATGAGCACTTATATTAGAAAATATGCAACCCATTTCAGAGGATGAAAATTCCTCCCAACCATAGACTTGTTTCTCCAGTTCTCAAAAACAAGTCACCCCAAGCCGAGGCTATGAATCCACAAGAGACGATGGTTCCTAAGGTTGGATATTGTCCCCTCACAACAAGTTAATTCCTACAACCATTCAAATCCACCAACTCTCTTTCCCCTCAACTTGCACATCCCAAGGAATGCGATCCCCTTCTTTACCACATAGTTCCTCGGGCTATCCCACATCCCTCACGGGATATAAAACAAGTTGGAAATGAAATCTCTTTGCTGGGCACTCCAAGAATCTACAACTGCAACATGAATTCTCAAAACAACAAATCACTTGCTCACTTTTACAATTTATTGAACATAATATTACTCACAATCCTACAACATATATCTCCATGAAATTACAACTCCAACAAGTTTTTATACAATCCCACTATGGATGGTTTCAAGCTTCAACACTCCATAACTCTCTTTCCGTCCCAAAATATGCATGTAAAATTGCCCTATTTTCCCTTAAAAATTTCCTTTTCTTGCATGCATGTTGACTCTCCCAATTCCCAAGGTTGATTTTACTTAGGCCCATGCTCTCAATAACTCTATGAGGTGAATTTACACACCAACTCTCTTACATGTATTCAATGAATATGGCTTGGAAATAATCAAAACGAAATAGAAAGTTCACAACATAGATAATTTAGAAAGATGGTTTGGGTTTAATAGGCATGGGTATCCCCCCTTCCCCCCCATGGACCCCCTCTCTTGTGAAAAATTAACTCGATCCAGATTATGTTTGGAACGAAATGAAAGTAGAGAAATTACAATGAAATACTCATGAAAATTTCCAAAAACAAAGAAATACAAAAATACTTGATTTCTATTAATGAAAGAATTGTAAAGAGGCTGTAAAAATATAGAGTGCAAGACTTGCTAGAATGGTGGCAACTTTATCTCTGAGAAGAGATGTGATGGCTACGCTCATTCACAAGAAGATGATTACAATGAGGCTTTGAAGGCCTTTTTATGTTAAACAGGAATGCCAAAACCCTAGACATCCAAAAACCTAACCCTAGGAGATGAAACGCCAAAAGTCATGTGGGCCTTGTTTGGGTAAGTTAGTACATTAACTTCCCGGGGTCATAACG
Organism: Picea engelmannii; assembly: GCA_009831015.1. Classification (NCBI taxonomy): domain Eukaryota; kingdom Viridiplantae; phylum Streptophyta; class Pinopsida; order Pinales; family Pinaceae; genus Picea; species Picea engelmannii. Next base: position 23,715 of record ML849265.1, read on the forward strand.
TTTGCATACAAACTTCGTTTTAGGTGCGTGATAACCCGTTGGAAAGGTCTTTTCAATAAATAAGAATTACGCCATCAAACTTTGACTTTGTCTACGGGATTGACTGTGGCGATCCAAAATAACACTGTTTAGGGCCCCAAAACGACTCTGGAAGTACAACAAGATGCGATGAGATGAAAACATACAAAATAAGATAGTTGGATTAGGTGGGAGGCCACCAATATCCACCTAGAAGATGTGTAGGGATCCAGACAACCTCGAAAGTGTAGAACCCACAATTACAAAGAATTAGAGAAGAGCATGCTAAACTAAAAACTGGCAAAAGGCCAGTTGGAATAGGTGGGTGGCCACCAATATCCACCTAGATCAATTCTCCCCCTTAGGAATAAATGGTCTCCATTGCATTGAGTTCCTAGGTATGAGGAGAAAGCATGTTCTGAATCTAAATCTTGGTGAGTTGCGTGCTTTGTTGGAGAAGTTGTGCTGTTTGGTCTGTGGAAGATTGTCACAAATCGGTTGCTGGTGGGGTTGAATATGCTCCATCAACCTGTTGTATCTAGGTTTGATGGGGCATTGTGTAGGCACCATTGTAGGTGAAGAAAAAACATCTTCTTTCTCTTTGACAATCTGTTTTTGCTGGATAAAAGGTGTTGAGGATCCATTGGTTGTAGTGGTCTTCTTTGCATCCTTTGAACAAACTGTGAAGAGGATGAATTTTGCAGTATGAGAGATTACCTTTCGACACTGTTTTGGTGGAGCAGTAGTCAGAACTACCTCTAGTATCCGATAGAGATAACCTCCTAGAGTAATAATGACACTATGAGGTCTAGACTCATAGAAAACATGACGTCTCCACATATATGGTTGGCTCAAAACCTCATCACAGACATGAAGAGGGGAAACATCACACACTACCTCATCCTTGAAGGGTTGGATGCCATAGGACAGGTGACACTGCTGGTTGACATAGAGATCTCGTCCCTGGTGAAGCCACCTGATGTTGTATGGTTGCGGGTGTGGTGTTGTCAATAACCCCAACTATTTGACGGCCTTATCTGATATGAGGTTCTTCTGGCTGTTGTTATCAATAAAGAAATGCAATGTGGCCCCCTTCACCCACATTTGTGAATGGAAGAGGCTCTCCCCCTCTTCAGGATATACTGATTCTTTTGGTTGAATTGATGCGGTCAAGATGGTGGAAGTGGGGTCTGCGTCGATGATCTGCCTATTTTCAATATTTTCTGGATCGGATTCTGAATCAGGGTTCGGCTCCATGTCTTTGATCTTGGCCACCAATGACTATTTCGAGAAACATTCATCGGTGTTGTGACAGGGGATTTTGTGGAAGTCACACCACTTCCCAGTGTCATTCTTCATCTTCCCTTTTCCCTTTTTGTCCTGTGTGTTGGACTAGTTGTCTAGGGGATGCTGGTTAAGGCTGTCTTTACCGTGCTTTGGTTGTTGCAGATTTCCAGATTCCGTCTATAGTTTGACTGTGGTGAGCCAAAATAACACTGTTTAGGGCCCCAAAATGGCCCTGGAAGTGCATCAAGATGTGTTGACATGAAAACATACAAAATAATCCAGTTGGATTAGGTGGGAGGCCACCGGTATCCACCTGGAAGATGTGTAGGGCTCTAGACAACCCTGGAAGTGTAGAACCCACAATTACAAAGAAGTACAAAAGAACGTGATGAACTAAAAAATGGAAAAAAGGAGCTAGTTGGAATAGGTGGGTGGCCACCAATATCCACTTGGATCATAACCCCCATGTCTCTGTCCATGTCCATCTGAAACCGTAAATACATTTTATTTATTATTTTTCAATATACATCATTTACATATTACATCACTTGGCCCGCAACCATACATCATATTTACATTATACATTGCTAAACTGGGGATTAAAAATGGGGATGTTACAATTTCCTACAAAATGGTTAGTATTCCAATCAAATATATAAAAAAAAATTGAAAATGTATCCATGTAAAGAACAAGCTATTGGGGGGGGGGNNNAAGATCTTTGTATTCATCATTAATAGAAATGAAATACACAAAACTTGAATTTCACCTTGAGGAGTGTTGAATATGGCCTCCAATGCTCTTTCATTGGGAGGTTCTTAATTCCTCATATATGACTTCTCTCTCATATTCTAAAGGGATTTCAACAACATTTATCTTGATGAAATCATCATATGGAGGGGAAATTTCAATGTAATAACCCTATAATGACTCAAATAAAGGATTGGAGAAAGTGGGCTTCATATTACTTGGATAAATTCTTGCAGCATAACACTAGCAACTTTGATGTTTTTAAAATGGAAGATGGATACCTCTATTTATATATTTTCTTAGAGTCGTATCCCAACTTTAATGAAGAACCACTCCAATGTGAATGTATTAACTCCAACTATGTCCAAGGACCCTTCAATTGAATGAGTT
>WSFP011362102.1:0-32658 GCA_009831015.1 Picea engelmannii
AGATCAACCTTCGTATAGGCTACCATTGGATACCTATCCGGCTTCAAGACGCAGAGAAGATTGTATTAAGGACTCATCAGGGATACTTTCAATTTCCAATGACAACATTTGGACTTTGTGATGCTCCTGCTACTATTCAAGCTTTAATGAACAAGGTGTTTGGTAAGAAGTACCATTGCAAGTTTGTTACGGTTTTCTTTGATGATATAATCATATGTCGTGTAATGCACCTCTTCAATTTCCAATGACAACATTTGGACTTTGTGATGCTCCTGCTACTATTCAAGTTTTAATGAACAAGGTGTTTGGTAAGAAGTACCATTTCAAGTTTGTTACGGTTTTCTTTGATGATATAATCATATGTCGTGTAATGCACCTCCTGCGATAAGTTGCTAAAACAATACTAATAGTTTAACTTAATGCAAAAGATGAAATCAGAATCTCTACTTATAATCTATTCTAGTTTGAAGGATTGAATTATATCAGTTATTTTTATTTATTTGAAGTAAACATGGACCTTTATAAATATCAATAAACAGAACATATTGAGCAAGGCATCAATAGGAATTTGATTTTGGAAAGAAGAGAATCAATTAAGCTATGCTCTTGAATACAAAACCAAATTGACATCTCTCATAAATGCAAATTAAAGTAAGAGTCCAATGATTAAAGAATTAATAAAAGGGATTTTGATTTCCAAACATGCTTTATTACACTAGAAATAGAACTTAGCTTCATATTCAGTCGTAGGATCATAAGAGCAGAGGACAAACTTATAATCTACAATATTTCTCCTGTCTCTGTTATTTGACCATTTTGTGTCTTTGAGATGAACACAAAAACAGTTGTAAGTATAGGCTGTGACATGGCACCTATAAAAGTAGTATTACATACTAGAGTGGTCAGAGTTGTTGAGAAACCATCGTAAATCACAGATTTGATCACAAAGTAATCTCTACTAGGAGAGAAGCCATGGCTCAAATCAATTTCCACCAGCTAAAAGAAAAGGGTGAAACATGGAATAAGAGAAAGAGCACGCCTTGAAGGATATTCATAGGATGTTAGCAGAAATGCTTAAAGAGGAGCATATAGTGTTTGAATGTAAGAGGATCATACACATCAGAGACAAAATATCAATAAATGCATATGCCAAATTATGCTATGTAACTTTCCCTTCCCTTTAGAAATAGGAGTACCATTTAACTTCACGCTCACTATTCATCTAAAGTATGACAAATATAAACAAGAAAATTTTTGAATAATGCTCAGGATTGGAATTCTAAATTTCTTACGCATAGAGATGACTCCACCAATTGAGAAAATATGGGTTTTTGGTAAATTTCCCTTGATAAATACCCATTATCACTAATTTTGGCATGATTCAAATTGGGATCTTGTAGTCTTAATGTCGGGTTGAAATTCTGGTATGTTTTACAGCGTTGTTGGTATCATACCATCATGAAATTTTGACGGTTCACACACAGAATGTTTGACAATTTAAGATACAGCCCTGAGACTCAAGCATTTATACTACAAGGCAAATGATGCCTGAGGATATGAGGGCATTATTGAAGGCATTGCTCTTCATCTTCCTCGTGACTTGTAATTGTCAAAGAAACTTTGCAATGAATTGAGCTTCATGTACTCTAAGTGGTTTTGATGGCAAGAAATACATGAAGTTAGAAGATTGATCTTCATACAAATTCCTGGCTCATGCTCGATGCAATAGTCACATTCTCCTACACCAGAAGTGGAGAACCTTATACCCTATAATCTTTGATAAAGATGCTTGAGATGGTCATTTCGTTTTCAGTTACTATGATGACATCAAGCCTTATGTTCCAAATCTTATATATATATGAAGAGATAAAAGAACTCTAATGGACCACTCTTTAGATTAGTTTGAGAGGGGATAATTACAGTTTCCAACCATAGAACACAAATCTCAAATCTCTGCAATTTAGCATCTAAAAATCATGATAAAATCTTCAATTCATAATCAGACAGAAAATGCCAAAGGAATCTGCAATGCAGATGGAGGTTGTTTGCACTATTAGGAAAAAGAGGCTATGTTTTCTTTGATAGAACTAGCTTACATAAAGAATGGGGATGTTGTAGCTACCTGTGGTTACCTGTGGTTATAGCTAGTGGTTCCAATAATAAATAAACAGGTTGAAGGGGTGTATTACTCAGAAATTTAGACAGAGCACTATCCATTTGATCAATGTCACCAACAATGGAGGAGATGCATTGTAAAATACAATCATATGTATTAAGAAATCTACTCAGAAATATAAAAATTTAAATACATGTCTAGCCTACCTCATTTAAGTTCTACAATAATTTGTATGTAGAGTAGTTTTCAAACAATCAATTTGCTTCTTAATCGTACAGCAAATTAAAATGCATTCAACCATAAGCAACATAGAGTTATACTCATAACATGATAAGAAATTTCAGAGCAATAAAGTGGTACTTATCTTTTTCTAAGAGATAAATGTCAAGCAACTCATTGAGTGTGAGCAATTTTCCACTCAATGAGCAATTTTCCACTCAATCGTAGGTAGTCCACTGTGGATGCCACCCCCTAGCCGGGCTATGAGACTACCAAGGTGAAGAAGACAAATGAAAGACTCTCAAGTTAGTCCCCCCATCCCAAAAAGAATAAAATCTCAACCAAGCAACCCACTCTTAAGTTCTTTAATTAATCTTATAGTCAAACCAACTTTTGGCACTCACAATACCTACCCCACACAACATAAGGAGAATAATCCCTTTTCTATTGAACAGTCCCTCAGAAATTCCTCCCTCCAATGCTCTTCAGTGTGCACATAGAAATTTTAAACTGTTGTCTACTTTAGTGTTATCTCTAGCATAATTTTTCTTGGTTCTTGGACATTTTATGATCAACTTTCTTCAAGGATTCTAAGGGTGTCTCTCTACTCAATCTACACTCTATTCTTACACATCAATCACTTCCTCCTCTCTAGGGATTTAACTTCCTTCTCCTATTCTCTACCAAGGCCTCATGGCTTTCTTGCATGGGTAAAAAAATAGTCCTCCCTTTGCTAATTCCATCTCCAATTTTTTCTTGGCATGCCTATAATCTCCCTCTTTATTTTGAATTACTAATATTTGCATGAGTGAGGAGGTTGAAAGAGATTCCTAATCCAACTTCTAGTTTCAAGAATGTGGGGCACGCATTCCAAGGATGTAGGAGGTGGTTGTCTAAGGCTAGGAGATGGTTAGTTTCTACTTCTCTTATCTCAAATTAGACTATAGGCTAGGTTTAACATCAATATTATAAAAGAGTGAAGGGTAAGGGTAATGACAAGGTGGGTAGGGAGAGCATGCATAGGAGACATAGGTAGCTAGGTATATAGACATTCCCTTGGATCTCCTTGCATTTCCCCTCTCACGGTATTATAGCTCCTTTAGGTGCTAATTCTCAATGAGTCTTGAATATTTCATCCATTTCTAATGTCAATGTTTACAAGTATTCAAAATCACCATGGCATATCTACCTCATGGTGTGAAAAAATCATATTGGTAAAAGTATCTATGCAAAACATTTAAACATATACATAATTAAATTCAAATCATTCTAAAGGGTCGAAATCAAGACATTGCATCCCCCTGGAATAACACTGTCCTTGGTGTTATTTTATTTCAACAATGTTTAAGATTAAAAAAGGAATGTGCATCCCTCTCTCATGGCATCCTCCATCTCCTAAGCAGCCTCATCTAGTCCAAAGTGCTTCCATTGCACCCTTTCTTGAGCAATGACTATATTCTAAAGAAATATTACTTTCTTGTCTAAGATACATAGGGTTTCTTGCTAGAACCCTTCTTTTAGTTCCACCTGTTGGAAACAATGTTGTCATTGATGTCAACGAAATAAGGAGACATAATAGTGTTGTCATTAATGTCAAAGACAAGGGGAGATCATAAATGTTTATGTGCATTGATGAGGTTTTGTGTGAAGGTAAGACGTTTGTGAACATCTCTATGCGATGTTGACTTCTTGTAAGGGCTACCCTGAATCCAAAACGACAATGCCATAACTACGAGATGAATGCGCGTTCAACAGATTTTCGATCCTAGTTTGAAGTTGGATGAGACAACCCAACACAGGTATGAGGAGGCGAAGAGTGTGTGGTTGTATCGAAGAGTGATCACAGTGCGCTGAAGATCGAGGGTTTAGGCATGTGCTGAAGGCGCAACAAAACCATAAGCCTAGTAAGGGAGGTCCCGGTGGCCCGATTGAAGTAAACAACCAATATTGCAAATCCCACATTCATAAGGAAAAATGATTTTCATGGGTTTATATTGCAAAGTAAAGTCAAATAGTTTGAATAAGAACGACCAAGTTACAAATCCATGTGCAAAGAGTTAAATTTTAGCGGATTAAATCTCGATCGTTGATCATAGGAGATAAAAGGCCAAGATCAAAGAATCATGACCTTGTTATATCGGATACCGAAGAACCAGAGTGATTGTTGAAAATGTGTTGTTGAAGTTTCTAGTGATACCCTGGTGGGTCGGGTATATGGGATATCGGAAGAGTAGAGTGTATGCACAGTGTTGAAGTCCTGGTGGCCCAGTGGGCCAGCTCATATGCCACATCAGAGCCACGTGGAAGCCATGTCATCTGCCACGCCAACGCTATGATTGTAGCCAAGATAGTACAGAGAGCCACATGGAAGCCACCTCATCTACCACGTTAACATGGTGGCCGGAACACAGAGTGGCATGGTTCCAATACCAGATATCGGAGGATTGAAATAGAGTGGATGGAGTTAAAGTTTTGGGGGCCGGTAGGCCGATATCCCGATGGCTCGATGGACGAAACACATCATGTTAAGGTTCCATACTGAACCAGGAAGAAGGGTGAAGGTGCAGTGTTGAAGCACTCAGTGGGCCGATCATCTGGTGGGGATACCACGCCAGCGCCATGACAGAGCCGTGAAAGCAGTGAGGTCAGTGCCACATATCAAGTGTTGTGTCAGCATGGCGTATGAACAAGAGAAAGAGGACGTGATGACATCATATACACATCAACACCACATCATCTAGTGTACATGGAAGGTGTCCATGTGGAGATTATGTCATTTTCCACATCAACATACCGATATATTGGATATCGGAAGATTGGAATATCAGCTTGAAGTTAAAGGCCCAATGGGTCGGGTGCCCAATGGCCCAGTAGGTCGATGAACCTGGGGGCCAGTATACCAGATCAGAGGAGGATTGAGGTGTTGAAGTCCCAGGGGAACGGTGAGTCCGATGGTTTATCGGATTAGAGTACCAACAAAGTCGAGGGGCTGATTTTGGAGTCCGATGGGTCGGTGCCCTAATACCCTGATGATCCCAATTCCCGATGATGCGGTGAACAAGATCAATGACTGAGGTTAATTCAAGGACTGCTCGAACGGTTGTTGAGTGTCAAGGCTATGAGGTGTGTTCCACTGGCCAATGAACAAGATTAACGATTGTGATTGAACGAAGGACCTTATCTAACGGTGGTTGAGTGTTGAGGTTTGCGTTGTGTGTCCGGATGATATGGGAATGGGATCAATGACTGAGATTTAATCGAGGAGACTATCTAACGAATGTTGTGCATTAAGTTTGTGTTGCATGTTTTGGTGGGAAGTACGCAGATCAACAACCACGATCTATTCCATAGTGATTGAACGGTTGCTGAGCGTTGAAGCTTTGTTGTGCATTCTGGTGGCAAACAAATAGGTCGGCGATCGAGATTTTATCAAGGACCAGATCAGATGGTTGCTGAGCGTTAAGGGTCTATGCGAAGATCACGTGCGATGGAAGGAGATTGAGACCGATTTCGAAGGAGTTTTTGCAGCGCGATTTTATGGAGAATCTAAGTATTTGAAGCTGACCCCATGCGCACGATGTGTTTTGGTATGCAGACAAATCATTGAACATATGGGTTCTATAAAAAATGATTCCCTAATCATTTTGAGCATGTGAGTGTGTGTATGAAAGGATGAGCAAGTGAAGTGTGGAAGAGTTTGCGAGAATGAGAAGTTTTGAGATTACAGAACCAAGAGATGTATGTAGATGAGATAGTGTGGAAGTGTATGCAAGAGTGAGAGGAATGAGGCTCTGAGGTTTGAGGATACTAGAGAATGGAAGAGAAGATAATGTAATAATATAAGGGAGGCAGGGAGGTGTATGTTCATATTATGGTATCTGCGGGAGGTATTAACCTCTACGTGTAACCTTTGACGAGAATAAAATACTCTGGGAAGCAAGAGAAACCCTAAACATATGTGTAGAAACCCTAGAAGACATGTAGGCTCAATAAAATAATAAATATTTAAGTGTTAACCTCTAAAAGAAGAATTCGGCCTGGATAGATGACAAAGAACACTATAAATAAGAGAGTGCTAGAACTCATTTGTCATTCACACTCTCACAGCTCACACAGACTAGTGGTGCACAAGTTTTGGAGAGGGAGTGCAACTGCAACTACTGCAATTGGGATTTTGGCTTTTGGTTATGGTTTGGACTTTCTGCCTTGGTTATGGTTTGGATTCTTTCCTTGGTACGCTAGCCTTGGAGAGAGATATGCTATCTTGGTTGGCTATTGGTTTTAAGGTTTTCTTCCGGATTTATTCTGTGTGTCAAGATTAAAGGTGATCGGGGGTGGCTTCGGCCTATGGTTCGGTGACAATATTGCTATATTATTTATGGAAAAACGAGCACATCTATTTATTTCTAACAGGTTATGGGCCCACACTATCTTCAAACAATCTAACCATTGGAAGATAGATTAGGAATTTATTTGTTAAGCTCGTTGTGGCACCAGTTACAACTGCAACTAGGTTTTCTAATTTTGTAGCTGCAACAAACCCTAACCCATGTGTTCGAGCACTTCTGATGAAGTGTTTGACCTAATTCCTTGACATCCTAGTGAGCCCTAGCCTAGCGCACCTCTTGGTACCCTCAGCTAGTGTAATGTCCCCAAGGCCGAGCCCAGTTGTAAATCTTGTTTACGAAATGAGTTGTAAAAATGTTTTATAGGCTGGTGAGCCAAGTTTATATAAGCTGGTGGGCTTATGTGATTGTTAAGCTAGAGAGCCTAAGGGTTGAAGGCCAAGAGCCTGATTTTGTACATGTATCAATGCAGAACATTAATAAAATATAAACATCGTCGCGTGCAGACCGACCACGATGAATGAGTGATGGGGGACTAAGCTTCCACAGAGTGGGCAAGGGATTAGGGGCTAGAAGGTGAGAAGAGGGGCTAAGTGTTGAGCCTAGGGGGCTAAGCCCAGGGGCTTAAGTCCTTGGGAATAATATTTTAATATTATTCCAAAAAGACCATGTCAATTATATGTTTTATCCTAAGTTCTTTTTTGGAATGACAAGTGACTTCCAAATGGGGAGGAACGCATGTTGATGGAAGGCATGCAGTTTCATGGGTGACAAGTGTCAACCCAAGCCCATGCAAATAAAACGGCTGAGATGAGTTGTGGTGGGGGTTACCTCCATTCTACCCGACCGTCGAAGTATGAACCCGTCCGACCTCTGGAAGAGCCCCATGCATCTTCTGAACTGTACATCCCCTGAACCAGAAGCCTGTGTTGATTTCTGGAAAAAGCCGATGCATCCTCTGTCTGAGCAGATCGAGCTTGTGTGTGGAGTCTTTGTCCCAAAGCCATAACCATGAGACCATCCTGTCATTGCTGAGCCTGTTTGGAAAGCCCGTGTCTGTTTTCCCTGTTGGTTGTTGTGGTCACACAGTGTTGGATTGCATGTGGCTTGTTGGCCAGTTTGTACAACACTCTCTCCAGGTGAGAGAGGTGATTGAAGTTGGAAGAACAAGTTTCTTTTCCTGTGAGCGACTCTCTCTAGGTGAGAGAGTGCGCAGTGGAAGGAGAGAACTCCTTGAAGGAACCCTGTAGTTTCCACAGAGCTCAGAGACTTCCGGTCCAGTTTGTTGCTGAAACCTAAGGCAAGGGAGGTTAGCAGCCGAAGGACTGTCTAGGTGACAGAGAAGGTGCATACTCCTGGGGTGGAACAGGCATGTGGGGAAGGAGAGTCTGTGGCAGTGAGTATGAGTGGTTCCTGGGAGAAAATTCCTTCCTTGTGACTGTGTGTTTTCCCTGTAACCTCAGCCTAGCCTAGGATTCCTTTCCTTGGGGGTGGAGCTTAGTCCCAACTCGGGGGTGACCCACTGCTGAGCTTGATGAGCAGTGTGGTCTAAGGCTGGGAGGTTCGTGGAAGGCCTGCACCTGGTTGGTGGAATTACCACCGTTTCAAAGATAAGTACCAGATGATGTTTTAATTACTTTTCTGCATGTCTGTGTATTTATATTTATCTTGTATTATGCTGTGCATACGAATTAATGTTAAAGCCATTGATTATTTATAATAGCAGTAATTCTTATGGTTACTCTGAGTTTAAATGTGTTTCATTTTCTTAAATGCATGTCTTATATATAGAATTAAGTATGAGATTGTTATTCCGCGAAGTAGCGCCTGCCCGACCCAGAATGGGGGCGTTACAGTTTGGTATCAGAGCGTTGCAGTTTGAAAGGGTGTTACAGTTTGGTATCAGAGCCAAGGTTTCGACGCTGAGCCTAGATGGGCCAATTGAGTGGTCTTTGGACCGAGGGTTTGAGGAGAAATTGTGTCTGGAGGACCAATTTCGGACCTTTGAATGCTCTTGAGTGTCAAGGAGTTACTTGACTGTATTACAAAGCTCAGGAGGTGTAGCGGTGTTATGAAACCGCAACCAGGGTGGCATCTGGCCACAGGGAGAGAGGATTCCACACCATAAGTGTTGGAGCCATAGGATCTGTTCAGGGAAAAGGAGAACCCTTGTGACCGTCAGATCTAGAAAATGTGCACAAGGTTTAAAAACCCTTTCGAGTTGCACAGGAGTGTGGAAATTGCGATACGCGAAATCCCGAATTCGTCGGGACCGTCCATCGGGGGGGGGCACATGGTTACCGAACGATGTTTCGGCACCCGGTAAACCAAAGGGGAAGAACCCTGTTTTTGCAAGTCGTGAAATAGCAAAACCCGAAATTCCGAAACGATCTACACCGTAGATCGTAAGAGAGGAACTTGACCGTTTGATCAAGTGGAAGAATAGACCGTAATTTTGCGATTTCGGCAAACGAAAGTTCGAGAGGTGGAGATGCACGAATTCCCGATGCCTGAAACCCCGAAATGCCGAAAAGATCTGCGTCGTAGATCTAAGAGAAGTCTAACCGTTGGATCGTTTTGGAATGGACGTGGACACATGGGTGTGTACCACGTGCCAGGGAGTCGAGAAGACAAGCGAGAATGGTGGGACCCGATGACATCACTGAAGGTGACGTGGACCCTCCTGAATGTACCACGCACCACCGTGGTTAAGGGCGACAGCTGTGTTGTGGGCCCGGAGAGTAAAGTAAATCGGAATTTCGGAATTCGGGAGTTGGAGTGACATGGGGTTGGGAGTCACTGCATCGTGAACTCTCGGGTACCGAAGACCCGAAAACCTGAAGTGCCTAGTCCTGAAATCCCTACTGGGGTTGGCGACAAATGTGTTGCGGGCCCAGGGGAAGAGAGGTTGGAAGTTCGGGAGTCGAGAGTTGGAGAGGGAAGCAAGTGCGAGAACCTCCGGGGACCAAAAACCCCGAAACCCGAAACATCGAAGTTCCGAAATCTCGAAATTTTCGAAGGACATAAAAACTGTCGAGGATTTAACTGTTGGACCCTCATGGACAAAAAACCCCGAAAATCCGAAGTCCCGAAGTCCTGAAAATTTGCAGAGTCAAGCAGGGCTCAAAAAAATTAGTGAATTTGAAACGTTTTCTTATTCACGTTGGTTAATGAATGTTGTGGTTTTTATTAAGAGTTTAAGGCCTGACAAACTTCAGTTGACCGCACGTTGTGTGTGCAGAGTTCAACGAGTGTCAGGATAGCCGAGTATAGAAATGGAAGAGGTGCAGATTGCCTCTGATTCAGAGAACGAAAGAGAAGGAAGGGATGTCAACTTGGGAGTCGAAGGATCGAACTCCAATGGGCACGTAAAAGAATTAGATAAGGAAGGGCACATAATGAAAATCATTGAAGGATTGCAGAGAGATGCCCAGGCTCATCGAGCTGATAGCCGAAAACTCATGAAAGTCAGGGATAGGCAGGGTGAATTCAACTTAAAGATGTTGAAGAGCCTGGAAAGAATAGAAAGGAAATTGGAAAAGGAGAGCGACACAAGAAAAACAGGGAGTCGCAGGACTCCTGAGAGAAAAAGAAGAACGAGGAGTGGTAGCAGACATCATCGTCGCTCCCCAAAGCATTCCAGTAGGGAAGCACACAGTAGTTCAAGCCCGTCCCCTACCAGAAACCACCGAAGATCTGGAGTGGATGAATTGAAGGGAGAGATGAACAAGATCAAGCCTCCAAAGTTTGATGGAGAACATAAGAAGGAGGAAGATGCCAAAACCTGGTTGCTTGGCATGAGGAAATATTTCCAACTGCGGAATTATTCCGCTCATGCAGAAGGAAGAATTGCGATGTATCAATTGAAAGGAAAAGCATCCATGTGGTGGGATCAGTTTGTGCAGGTGCAACACATCAGAGAGAAAGATATCACTTGGAAGGAGTTCAAGAGGTATTTCGAGAAGAAATACCTGACTAAAAGATACTATGACAGAAAGATGAAGGAGTTCTTCGAACTCAAGATAGGCAGCATGACCATTGATGAATACGAACGAAGGTTTTTGGAACTACTGAAGTATGTTCCATTCATCAAAGATGAGGCTGTCAAGATTCAAAGATATCTGAGTGGACTGCCACCTTCCATTAGTGACAAGATCCAGTATGATGATCCCAAGACTATGGAAGAAACAATAAGAAGGGAAACATGCTTGTATGAACAACAAAGAGAAAGGCCTACTTTTCGGAAGGCTTGGGATGATCAGAAGAAGTTCAGGAAAGAGCAGAGGTTGAAGGGAAACAAGCCTCCCTTTTTCAGAAACAGTCCTCAGGGACAACCATCCTTTAGAGAGCCCAGGAAGGCTGAAGTGGGCGAGCAAATGCCAAGACCGCCACCTATGGAGTGTTGGGGTTGTAAAAGAAACCATAGGTACAGAGATTGCCCCCACAGAAAAGATAAAGCGAGAACCGTCCACAATGTTCAGCAAGCTGGAACAATGGAGGATATGGGCAATAGAATGCCAAGGATCTACGCAACCCTAGACAAAAAGCAAGCTGAATTTCAATCGCACATGATTGAAGTGGAAGGTATGATTAACAACCGACCATTCATTATTTTAATCGATTCGGGGGCTAGCCATAGTTATGTAGATCCTAGGGTGGTGGAAAGTTTTCATTTATCAAGAAGCAAACATGAAAAGTCTTGGTTAGTACAATTGGCTACAAGAACCAAGAGGAAAGTCGATGAGTTGGTGAAGTCCTGTCCTATGGACATGAAATGATTGAGCACGAAGGCTGAATTGAATATTCTGCCTTTAGTCTCTTATCACTGTTTAATTGGAATGGACTGGTTGGACCAACACCATGCCCTCCTGGACTGTCGTAACAAGAGGTTTACATGCCTGGATGAGGAGGGGAATCGAAAAACAGTCCAAGGGATTCTTAGAGTTGTGGCTGTTAGAGAAATTTCAGCCATGCAGCTGAAGAAGTGCTATAGAAAAGACTGTTAATTATTTGCAGCCCGTGTGGAGGAAGCATCCAGAGATGAAGTCTCAAGGATTGGATACCATGAGGTACTCACAGAGTTCGAAGACATATTTCAGGAGGTACCTGGACTACCTCCAAAGAGAGACATCGATTTTTCTATAAATTTGATGCCTGGAGCAGCTCTAGTGTCGAAAGCTCCTTATAGAATGAGTACGCCAGAGCTGAAAGAGTTGCAATTGCATCTTGAAGAACTTCTAAAGAAGGGGTACATTCGTCCCAGCGTGTCACCTTGGGGTGCCCCAGTACTGTTCGTGAAGAAGAAGGATGGGACGTTGAGGTTGTGTGTTGATTTCCGACAGTTGAACAAAGTAACTATCAAGAACAAGTATCCTCTGCCGAGGATCAATGATCTTTTCGATCAGTTGAAGGGTGAAAAAATATTTTCGAAGATAGATCTCAGATCAGGATATCACCAAGTAAGAATAAGGATGAGGACATCAAAAAGACCACCTTTAGAACAAGGTACGGTCATTACGAGTTCACAGTGGTGCCATTTGGACTGTCAAACACACCTGTTGTTTTTATGTGCTTGATGAATGGTGTATTCAGGGACTATTTAGACAAGTTTGTCATAGTCTTCCTGGATGACATCTTGGTGTATTCCAAGTCAGAGGAAGAGCATGAACAACACCTGAGACTGGTACTACAAGTGTTGAGAGGACACCAACTGTATGCCAAATTGAGCAAATGCTCATTTTACCAAAGGCATATCCATTACTTGGGGCACATTATTTCAGAAGAAGGGATCACTGTGGATCCTGAAAAGGTTGAGGCCATCCGAGAATGGTCAGCGCCAAGGAATGTGGGGGAAGTCAAATCCTTTATGGGTCTAGCGGGCTATTACAGAAGGTTTATCGCAGGTTTCTCAAAGATAGCTCACCCTATCACTTCCCTGCAAAGGAAAGAGATAAAATTTCAGTGGACTGGAGAGTGTGAGAAGAGTTTCCAACGATTGAAGCAATTGTTAACCAACGCTCCAATATTGAGGATTGCAGATCCAAATATGGATTTTGTGGTGTGCACAGATGCATGTAAGGAAGGGTTGGGAGGAGTTCTCAACCAAGATGGATTTGTAATCTGTTATGAGTCCAGGAAGCTGAAAGAACATGAAAAGAATTATGCCACTCACGATTTGGAGCTGGCAGCAATCGTCCACGCTCTGAGGAAATGGAGACATTACCTCATGGGAAGGAGATTCGAATTGAGAAAAGACCACAATGGTCTGAAATATTTGTTTGATTAGCCGACTTTAAACTCTAGACAAAGTAGGTGGTTGGAGTTTCTGTGCGAATACGACTTTGATATCAAACATATCAAGGGGAAATAAAACAAGGTGGTTGATGCACTCAGCAGAAAAGTGCATGAATTACATGCTACATCCATTAGCATGTATAGGAATGATATTAAGGATAGAATTTTGGAAGCTGCAAATGCAGATTTGCAGTACAGAGATTTAGTAGCAAAGCTATATCAGAGTGAAAGGCCACAAAAAAAGGAAAGTTACACCTTGGAAGTTGATAGATTACTCCTGTATAAAGACAGAGTGTATATATCCAATGTCCAGGAATTGAAACTTGCGATTCTAAAAGAAATGCATAACGTGACGTATGTTGGACACCCTGGATACATCGCCAAGAATGAAGAGGGAGATCGCTGAATACATCGCCAAATGTATGGAGTGCCAGAAAGTTAAGACTGAGAATAGGCACCCAGCGGGGTTGTTGCATCCTTTGCCCATACCTGAGTGGAAGTGGGAAGTGGTGACCGTGGATTTTATTACAGGATTCCCTAAAACGAGAAAGCAACATGATTCGATCATGGTTGTGGTGGACAAGCTTACAAAAGCTACCCATTTTATTCCAATGAAAACCACTCACAAAGCAGCAGATGTTGTTGATATCTTCTTAAAAGAAGTGGCACGCTTGCACGAAATTCCTAAAACGATTGTGTCTGATAGGGACCCAAAATTCACCTTGAATTTCTGGAAAGGACTGTTCAAAGGATTCAGAACGAATCTGAATTTTAGTACAATGTATCATCCCGAGTCTGATGGACAGACAAAGAGGGTGAATAGAGTAATAGAGGACATGCTGAGAATGTACATGATGGACAAACCATCAAGATGGGAAGACTACCTGCATTTGGTAGAATTCACCTACAATAATTGGTATCATGCATCGTTGAAGATGAGCCCATTTGAAGCACTTTATGGAAGAAAGTGCAACACTCCAGTGAGCTGGGATAATCCAGCTGACAGAGCAGTAGTTGGGCCAGAGTTGCTCAAGGTGATGGAGGACCAAATGATAAAAATTAAGCAGAATTTGAAAGCTGCCCAGGACAGGCAGAAAAGTTATGTTGATAAGAACAGAACCCACAGAGAATTCAAAGTGGGTGATCATGTTTTCCTGAAAGTGAAAACTAACAAGAGTTCCCTGAAGCTGGGAAGTTGCGCCAAGTTGGCAGCAAGATTTGGTGGGCCAATTGAAATCCTGGAAAGGATTGAACCAGTTGCATACATGCTTGCATTACCTGCATCTATGACTGTACATAATGTGTTTCATGTTTCATTGCTTAAGAAATATATACCTGATGCTAATCATGTTATCGAATGGAATGTGATTCAGGTCGAACCAGAAGGTGTCCTGCAAGTGCATCCTATGCACATATTGGATAGGAAAGTAAAACAACTCCGGAATCGAGCTATAAATCTTGTAAAGGTCCAGTGGACCTGGTATGGTCCTGAGGACGCAACATGAGAGCATGAAGATGTTGTGCGGGCAGAGTACCCACATCTTTTTGAAAATTTTGAAAAGCTTGCAGATGTTGTGTAAAGTTGCACCGAGGATAGTGCAGAAATAAGGGGAGGGGGATTGTAATGTCCCCAAGGCCGAGCCCAGTTGTAAATCTTGTTTACGAAATGATTTGTAAAATTGTTTTATAGGCTGGTGAGCCAAGTTTATATAAGCTGGTGGGCTTATGTGATTGTTAGGCTAGAGAGCCTAAGGGTTGAAGTCCAAGAGCCTAATTTTGTACATGTATCAATGTAGAACATTAATAAAATATAAACACCACCGCGTGCAGACCGAACACGATGAATGAGTGATGGGGGACTAAGCTTCCATAGAGTGGGTAAGGGATTAGGGGATGGAAGGTGGGAAGAAGGGCTAAGTGTTGAACCTAGGGGGCTAATCCTAGGGGCTTAAGTCCTTGGGAATAATATTTTAATATTATTCCAAAAATACCATGTGAATTATATGTTTTATCCTAAGTTCTTTTTTGGAATGACAAGTGACTTCCAAATGGGGAGGAACACATGTTGATGGAAGGCATGCAGTTTCATGGGTGACAAGTGTCAACCCAAGCCCATGCAAATAAAACGACTGAGATGAGCCATGGTGGGGGTCCTCCTCCATTCTACCTGACCGTCAGAGAGTGAACCCGTCTGACCTCTGGAAGAGCCCCATGCATCTTCTGAACCGTACATCCCCTGAACCAGAAGCCTGTGTTGATTTCTGGAAAAAGCCGATGCATCCTCTATCTGAGCAGATCGAGCCTGTGTGTGGAGTCTTTGTCCCAAAGCCATAACTGTGAGACCATCCTGTCATTGCTGAGCCTGTTTGGAAAGCCCGTGTCTGTTTTCCCCGTTGGATGTTGTGGTCATGCAGTGCTGGACTGCATGTGGCTTGTTGGCCAGTTTGTACAACACTCTCTCCAGGTAAGAGAGGTGATTGAAGTTGGAAGAACATGTTTCTTTTCCTGTGAGCGACTCTCTCCAGGTGAGAGAGTGCGCAGTGGAAGGAGAGAACTCCTGGAAGGAACCCTGTAGTTGCCACAGAGCTTGGAGACTTCCGGTCTGGTCTGTTGCTGAAACCCAAGGCAAGGGAGGTTAGCAGTCGAAGGACCATCTAGGTGACAGAGAAGGTGTATACTCTTGGGGTGGAACAGGCATGTGGGGAAGGAGAGTTTGTGGCAGTGAGTATGAGTGGTTCCTGGGAGAAAATTCCTTCCTTGTGACTATGTGTTTTCCCTGTAACCTCAGCCTAGCCTAGGATTCATTGCCTTAGGGGTGGAGCTTAGTCTCAGCTCGGGGGTGACCCACTGCTGAGCTTGATGAGAAGTGTGGTCTAAGGCTGGGAGTTTTTTGGAAGGCCTGCACCTGGTTGGTGGAATTACCACCGTTTCAAAGATAAGTACCAGATGATGTTTTAATTACTTTTCTGCATGTCTGTGTATTTATATTTATCATGTATTTTACTGTGCATACAAATTAATGTTAAATCCATTGATTATTTATAATAGCAATAACTCTTATGGTTACTCTGACTTCAAATGTGTTTCATTTGCTTAATTGCATGTCTTATATATAGAATTAAGTATGAGATTGTTATTCTGCGAAGTAGCGCCTGCTCGGCCTGGAATGGGGGTGTTACAATTAGGTATCAGAGCGTTACAGTTTGAAAGGCTGTTACAGTTTGGTATCAAAGAGTTACAGTTTGAAAGGGTGTTACAGCTAGCCAAAACACCAGGTTTGATTTTTTGGTCAAAGTCAAAGTCAAAGTTTGATTGGTCAAAGTCAAAGGTTGACTGGTCAAAGTCAAAGTCAAAGGTTGACTTCTAGTCAAATTGATTTTGTGGTCAAAGTTGAAATTTTAGAGTTTCTAGCTTGTTCTAATCATTGAATCTTTTGATTTAGTTTCTAATTTCTTCTTATCAAGATGGTATCTAGTTTCAAATTGGAAGACAAACTAGATGATGCTACAAGGTTTCAAAGGTATGCACTTGTATATCATCTAGCAAAACATGAGTGTGTTTGCAGGGAAAGTACTAGAGATCTTGTCTAAGCTGTAATCTTGGATTTAGTGCATTCAGAAGAACAAGCGCACCCTACATAGCACATGAGGCTTCAGGTTCCAGGTTTGATTAAATTGTTAAAACTTATGTATATCAAGGGTGATAGTTGATACATTACAAATTGTGAAAGCAATCTTTGAAAGATTCTATTATTGCTAGGTGCAATGAATACTTCACTGCATATGAATACTATTGATGCTTATTGTACTTGTTTGCAAGATAAACTAACATCTCCTCCAGATAGATATTTCTTGTTTTCTCTTGTTGTTCTTGTTCCGGGTAGGTACCCTTGTGATGAACAATCTTTGTGGAAGCTGTCATAGAAGAATTTTTTTAAGGAAGACACAACTGCCAGATGGGCACCAATCAAAACAGATAGAAACAAAATTAAAGAGACTCAGAGGAGTCAGAATCGAAAGAAGTCAGAAATCAAAAGGAAACCATAATAGGCTTGTGACACTTTGCAGAAAAAAAAGAGAGATGCAACAGACAGAAGCATGGACTCTCTCAGATGGAGGGAGATGATCGAAAAATTCCAAAAGAAGATCATGCAGGCATGAAGCTGAGATTAAGAGGGAGCTAATCCCCAATGATATGATCCATTGAAGAAGAATCTGTAAAGACTATGAAGTATCTATCCATGTTATTCATTGGAAGTAGCAGCCATGATACACAACACATGTTCAGTTTGACTCTAGAAGAAGTCTTCTTCAAAAATAAGCCTTGAATATCCTTGGTTGTCCCTCTACATTTATGTTCCTATGGTGGAAGGAAAAAGTTTGAGCCTTCAGGAAAGAAGGGCATGTAATCTATAGAAGATTCCATGGACCCCAACATTGAAGAGAAACATGAGGAAGAACATGAAGAATCCAAGAAAGAAAGAAAAGTCAGAACAACCAATTGAACCAGTTTGAACCCACTAGAAGCAGTCAAGCAGAAGGAATGGAAGGAAGTTGTGATGAAGAACAATGTATGTGAGAAATTGTGAAGCATTGATATATACAAGGTGAGACTCAGGTCTAGAGGGTTCTCCCATAAGGAGGGAGAAGACTATGATGACAACTTGTTCCAGTAACTAGACATACCTCTACCTGGGCCATTATATCTCCTGCAATATCCATGTGTTGAAGTTCACATCAGATGAATGTAAAGATTGTTCTTCTCAACAAAGTAATTGAAGAAGAAGCATATAGAAACCTCAAGGTTTTGAGGTATACCAGAAAGAGACCCTTGTATGCAGATGGAATAATACCTTGTATGGATTCAAGCAAAGTTGGTGCAAAGCCTCTCATGTACAACAAAAGGTGTGGTGAAAACTTCCTATGATAGAGGAAGTATATTGAAATGGTTCTTCAGATGTACAGGATGATGGATTGAAAATACATGGAAAACTCCCATGATGACAGATCTTAAGAAGTTGAGAGACTCTGATCCAATAGACCCGTCTTTGTATCGATAATTGATTGGCTCGTTAATGTATTTGGAGAATACTCAGCCATATATTTTCTTTGTGGGACGTTTGAGTTACGATATACAACTTCATGGATTTATCGATTCAGATTGGGCAGGGAGTGCAAATGATAGAAGAAGTGCTACTTGGATATGTTTCAGTTTGACCTTTGCATGGACTAGCAGGAAACATAAGTTTGTTGCACTCAATACTGCATAAGAAGAGTATATTGAAAATCATGATGCTTGTACAGAAGCAATGTGTCTTCATAAGTTGGTTTCTGGACTGTTTGATCAGGTGTTGGATTCGACCGTGATATATTGTGATAATCAAAGCTGTGTGAAGCTTTCAGAGAACCCAATGTTTCATGATAGGTCAAAGCACATTGAGATAGAGTATTATTTTCTCCATGATAAAGTCCAGAGGGGAGAAGTGGTTCTCCAGTATATCTTCACAGATGAGCAGATAACAAATATTTTGGAAAAGACTCTGTCCAAGATGAAAAGTTTGTGTACTTAAGGGACAAGTTGGTACTCGTGGAGATGACTTCCTTATTGGAAAAGGAAGATATTACTCCCAGGTTGGGAGGGAGCACTAATATGTTATTGATTTATGGGCAGTCATTTTCCAGTTCAGAAAATGGTCCAGGTTGGGTAGTCACCTTCCAGTCCGGAAAGTGTCCCAAGATTTCTGACGGACAAGCATTTTCCAGTTTGAAAAATGGTCCAGTTCGAACATTCATTTTTGTAATGAAAATAGTCCGATAGATTTTTGATGTACCATTGACAACGATTCCCCTTGTGGCCAGTGTGGGGGAGTGGTCTAGGACAATCGTTCTTCTTCGCAGTCACTCCGAGTAGTGGTCAAGTAGAATGGTCCACCTCGCTGAACAATCATTCTTTCGAAGTTCATAGTTGTGAGTAGTTTTGAAGAATGGTCCATTTTGGAGGTTGGTGCAGGACAATCATTCCCTAGGGAAGATTCATTCTCTCCAGGTTGCACTGTGATTAGTGCCGGAAGAATGGACCAGTTAGGTGAATGGTCCAAGTTCAACAATTAGGGATAGGCATTCCCTAGGGTAGACTTATTCTCTCCAAGTTTCACTATAATTAGTGCCGGAGGAATGGCCCAGTTAGGTGAATGGTCCAGGCTCATAAATCAAGGACAATTATTCTTCTATGCATGGGAAGAATAATACAAATAACCTGTGGCTGATGTTTTTACTTTCTGAGGGTAGATGCTCTTCCATATCTCACAAATGTGAGTGGATGAATGGCCCTTATGACTCAGTTTGTATCATGATATTGTTTATGCATGTTGACATCATATGATATGATTGTTGTGGAGACTGTATGTCTCTGGACAATAGTTGTATGCTACTGTGGTGGATGTGATCCACTGATAGTGACTATGTATCTCTGGTTAGTAGCCATGCGCTACTAGGAGTGGTTGTGTATACCATTGGGTAGTAGTTGTGTACTACTATGGATAGACACAATTGTGTTCTATTGGATGGAATTATTATGATTTCCATGGAGACCACCACTAGTGTTGAAGATGACTTCCAACTAGATGGATAGTCAGTGTGTTGATGGATAGACATTCCCCAGGTGGAAAATGGTCTAGGCATTATAGATTGTTGGTGGACAAACATTCTCCCTGTGGAGAATGGTCTAGTTTGACAGATTGTTGATGTACCATGTACATATATTCTTCTAGGATGTATGTCTGGATTAGAAGAATGGTCCATCTCCCTGAGTTCACAGTAGTTACCAGAGTGGAGAGATTGGTATAGGACAAACATTTTACCTGAGTTCACAGTAGTGGATGGAGGTAAAATGGTCCAGGATAGTCATTCTTCTAGGATGTATGTCCGGATTAGAAGAATAGTCCTTGTAGTCCATGGCATGGCTTCCAACATCTATTGGAACAATTATTCTTCTAGGACATATGTCTGGATTAGAAGAATGGTTCTTGTATCACTCTGTGGAGTGAATGACTTATTCAACATCATGCTCGATTTCTCATATGGAGTATAGCTTTGAGAGATGATGCAGTTGATGCTATAAGATGATACTGATAGTGATGATGGTGCTCATGACTTGATCTACGTGATCATGACATAGCTTGTGTGGCTATGATGATGCTACCGATTGAATGGTTTGTTTTTGCTCAATACCATTGCCTTTAATACCTCCCTAGTTAGGAGGGAGTTTTGATATTATGGTACCTGCAAGAGGTATTACCCTCTACATGTAACCTTTGACAAGACTAGAATACTCTGGGAAGCAAGAGAAACCCTAAACAGATGTGTAGAAACCATAGAAGACATGTCGACTCAATAAAATAATTAATATTTAAGTGTTAACCTCTAAAAGAAGGAGTCGTCCTGGAAAGATGACAAAGAGCACTATAAATAAGAGGGCGCTAGAGCTCCATTTTCATTCACACTCTCACAACTCACACAAACTAGTGGTGCACAAGTTTTGGAGAGGGAGTGCAGCTGCAACTACTGCAACTTGGATTTTGGATTTTGGTTATGGTTTGGACTTTCTACCTTGGTTATGCTTTGGATTCTTTGCTTGGTACACTAGACTTGGTGAGAGATACACTATCTTGGTTGGCTACTAGTTTTAAGGTTTGATTCCAAAATTATTATGTCTGTCAAGGTTAAAGGTGCTCGGGGGTGGCTTTGGCGTATGGTTGGGTGACAATATTGCTATATTGTCTATGGAAAAACAAGCACATCTCTTTATTTATAACAGTGTAAGGTCTAAGGAATTTATGAAATCAAGTAGATTGTGAACTGACGGAGAGTGTTGTGACAATAGAGACATAGCAATATATTTGTGTAGGTGAAAGCTTGAATTAAATATTTGTTTTTTATTATTGACAATTTGAGGAGATTGGTGTCTCCTACAATTTGGTGCCTACAAATATTGCAGCTATAGGTTGGTGCCTACAGTGATTGCTTAGTTGGTGCTCAACTGAGGAGATCGGTGTCTCTTGCAGGTTGGTGCCTACAAAAATTGTAACAATAGGTTAGTTCCTACATGATATTATAATTTTTTTTTGTGGTTTTCTCCCATTTGGGTTTCCACGTTAAATCTTTGTGTACTATGGATTGTATGGTTGTATATATATCATTAAATTATTACGGTTGGTAAATTAATAAATTGATAAATATTGTAAGAAAATAAAAACAATCCTATATTGATTCACCCCCCCTCTCAGTATAAGCAAGTGTGCCAACAATTGGTATGAAAGTGGGTTCCTTCAAAACATTCTAACCACTGGAAGGTGAATCCCTTGATCGATGGAACAAACTATGTATTCTGAAACATAAGAATGAAGGTACATCTACATGCACTGGGGTATGAGGTATGGAAATCAGTTGGCATTGGTTACACACTCTCAAAACCTCCACCAATAGATGAAACTGAAAAAGGAGTCAAGCGAAAGCAATACAAAATAAATGAATGTCATCTTGAGTGGCTTATTAGATTCCAAAAAATCCAAAGTGGGATAGTTTACATCAACTAAAGAGATTTAGGACAAGATACAAAAAAATTACACAAAGGAATATCTCCTCATAACCATGGAAACAAAGCTCGTTGATCAAGAATTTGAAGACAATCAAAAGTCAGATACAGAAAAAGAAAAGCCAACACAAATGAAAGAAGCCCTCAAAAAATCAAAGAAGACAAGGAAAAAAGAACACAAAACAAGTGTCAACTCAGATTGCGAATCAGATGCTGGAGAAGCCAACTTTGCGAGGAATCCCAAGAGAGGATCAGGAAAATACAAAGTTAAGCCTATTTTTAAATTTTTTATTTGTGGAGAAATAAGATACTTTGTAGTTGAATATCCTTATGCAAAAATGGAAAGAGCAATGGAAAAGAAGATTCCAGATTCAAAAATTACAAGAATGACAAGACTGAAAAGAGAGGAAAGTCCTATAGACAAAGGAATAATCTATATGAGGGAAACAACCCTTCTGATGACAGTGATAGTGAAACAAAAGAGATCATCTTCATGACCCTAGAGACACATTCTGATGAACCATAAAATAGAAGCACATATTCGAGAGAAGAAGGCAATTATGAGATTGAAGTGAAAGAAGATCTTGAAGCATAACTCATTAGTGCCTTAGAAGAAATAGATAGACTCAAAGAAAAGAATACAAAGCATAAAAATGAATTGCAGAAATATGAAGAGGAGGAACATGATCTTGAAGAAACAAAGAAGATAATTATCATCTTGAAGACTCAATTAGAAGAGGCAAAGAGGATAGAAGAAGTGGTGAGAAGTTAGTTGAAAGAAAATGAATAAAATTGTGAGAAACTAAAGGCTGAAATAGTTTTCTTAAGAAATAAACTAGAGAAAACAATTGATCATTTCAATAAAAGCTTGAAGTTTGGAAAGAGTACACAAATATTAGATAATATTCTCTATCATCAAAGATCACCACTTAACAAGACATGTCTTGGTTACAATGGTTACGATTACTATCAAAAGATCCTTGAAGAAGATGCAAGTCCTAAGTCACTGAAAAAGGAAATTGAAGAGAAGATTGAAAGCTATGCAAATGTTATTAAAGGTTCCAATCACAGTGAAGACAACAACAAGGAAATAAATTATGGCCAACAAAAGACAGTTTTTTCACTCAATAAAGATAAGAACGAGTTTAGAAGAGTTTCTCCATCAAGAAGACCCTTCACAACCAGGTATCAAAATCTCTTTATAGGTTATTGCTTTTCTTGCATGAATTTTGGTCGTAAGACAATAGATTGGGAATCTTATATGAGAAATAGAAGTAACATCTTTCACAAGAATTACAAGGATGATCATATGAACAACAAGACTAGAGGTTTTCATGGGTCTGTTGATAGAAACTACAACACATTTTCTCCCCTACATTATAAAGTTGAATGTTACAAATGTAATAACTATGGACACATAACTTGAGAATGTAGAAGCAACATGAATTTTTTTTCTAGACAAGAATATACAAAGTCGTGGAAGAGAAAACAAGAAAAGGAAAATAAGGAAGAATGTGAATTAGCTTGATATGCACAAAACAAAGAATAAAATATCATCACCAAACAAAAGAAAGAAACTAAAAAGTTTGGAAGAACAAACAACAACAAAACAAAAATACATCCATGCTAGTGCAACCTACACTCCTAGCACAAAATGGATGCTCAGGTCACATAATAAGTGGACCAAAGGTTGTGAATGGTGTGACCAGGAAAATGGTTTCATGCAAAGATGGGTCTGTTTCTCTTGATGTCAATCAGAACAAGGCAGTAAATCAACATACTAAAAATATATTTGATGAGAACTAGATAAGAGAGGCAGAAGAAGCTGATATTTCTAACAATAAGGAGACACTTTTGAAAAGGATGGGACATGTAAGAAAATACTATGAAGTTGATAGTGAAGTTGTTGTGAAGGAAAAGGAACTAGTCTTGAATGATGGGAGAAGGATGTTGATAAAAGAAAGTAGACAATAATTACAACAAGTTCAAACAATCTCAAAAGTAGATTATAGAGAGAGCCTTCAAGCATCCAAAGTTGATCAACCAAATAAAGAAGCCAACAAGCTTAAGGATAATCCAAGGAGGCATGACAATGAGTTCCATAATTTATTTAAGTTGTAATGAAAATCGCATATGCCAAAGTATAGCAAAAGAAGAAGGCTCCCAAGACACAAGATTATGCAAAGGTGATGATTAAGTATGAATTTGAAGCACTCAAAGAGAAGGAGATTGGGACAAAGTCTTCCACAAATTTAACAATATCACCATTGCAAGCTGATTATGATAAGAAGTTCTATCTCCAAATTTTGGACCGAGTTTCTGCAAGGATGCTAGGAATAGACTGCCAAAGAGAATATAAAATACTTGTCATTTACAAGCATGATTCCACCATGACATAGAAAATAATGGTTGAGCAATGAAGAAAGAACAAATTGAAAATGACAACATCTTGTTTAGATGTGAATGATGGACAACAAAATTGAAGTTGATGATACCTGGAATGATCATATGGTGTCTTTGACTAAATTACTACCATCTGACATGGAAATATGGCATATTTGTAGTGCATGTGACAACCTTTGAAACATGATTATCATGACAACAAGCTTCAAAACTAACGACATCCTATTATAGCATATTTGAATTCGCTGAAAATAGGGAAATCAAAGAGGTTCTTACTAATTGTTTTTTAAGTAAAGGAAGAATTAATGGCAGGTTCATAGAGAATGTGCACTGACACACATAGGAGAAGCATAAACTACTAATATCAATATACTTAGAGAATATGAAGACGAGGAGGCTTTATGTTCCCAAATTTGAGACAAAGAAAGTGAAGAAGATGAAGCCCTTGCTGAATTTGTTGAGAATGGCTGGAAAGACTAGATCATGAAGGAATGTTGAAGTTGCTTGCAAAAATAGATTAGCATGATGAAGATCAGAAGTTGAAAGATCCCTTAGAAGATATGAAGGCATATAACTACTTGAAGAATAAAACACATGGATATGTGATAAGTGTAGATGGAAAACAAAACATAATGGAATGAAATATCCAAAATATAAAAAAATGGTCATAGAAAGTAAATCTATGACTCTTTTGGTTACACATTCCAATTAATTGGAAGAAAAGTGTAGTTGAGAAATAAAGATGTAAAGCTTATACTTGAATATGTTGACATAATCCTTTGTGAGTTCACTATTGGAGTTGATTGTATGAAGTGACTCGTTATGTCAAAGGACATTGTTGAAAATGATTTTTCCAAAAGGAGCTTGTAGATAAGGAACAAGGATTCGATGGAAGTTTCATGGAGAAGCACAAGTTCAGGGGAAACTGCAGAAAGAGAGAATTTTGTTGGTTGCAGAGCAACA
This sequence comes from Picea engelmannii, assembly GCA_009831015.1. Taxonomy (NCBI): domain Eukaryota; kingdom Viridiplantae; phylum Streptophyta; class Pinopsida; order Pinales; family Pinaceae; genus Picea; species Picea engelmannii. The sequence goes on from WSFP011362102.1 coordinate 24,934, forward strand.
AATCAAGAGTACAGTGTAAGGGGGAATTTTTCTATTGATGTCAAAGGGGGAAAATTGCAGATATGGAAGTAGTAAACTTAGATGAGAAAAAAATTGTGAGATCTATGGTTACAAGAAGATTGAAGGAGTATCATAATTGATCGAGGTTTCCATCAATGACAAAGGGGGAGATTGTTGGAAACAATGCTTTCATTCATGTCAAAGACAGAAGGAGACTAAACAATGTTGTCATTAATGTTTTCATTAATGTCATTATTGTCATTATGAGTTTATGTGTGACGACATGATGTTTGTGAACATATCTATGCGATGTTGACTTCCTGTAAGGCCTACCTTGAATAAAAAAGACAACGCCATAACAATGAGATGATTGTGTGTTCAATAGATTTCCAATCTCAATTTGAATCTGGACGAGACAACCCAACACATGTATGAGGAGGCGAAGAGTGTGTGATTGTATCAAAGAGTGATCATAGTCTGTTGAAGCTCGAGGGTACAAAGGAAGCTCAGGAATGCATTGAAGGCACAACATAACCATAATCCTGGAAAGGGAGGTCTGGGTGGCCTAATCGAAGTAAACAACCAATATTGTAGATCCCACATTTATAAGGAAAAATGATTTTAATGGATTTATATTGCAAAGAGAAGTCACATAGTTTAAATAAGAACGAGAAAGTTATGAAACTGTGTGTGAAGGGTTAACTTTTAGTGGATTAAATCATGATCGTTGATCATCGGAGATCAAAGGCCAAGATCAAAGGATCAAGACCTTGTTATATCAAATACCAAAGTACTGGAGTGATTGTTGAAGTGTTCGGGGGCCTAATACCCCCGCAGGGCCCAGTGTATATCAGATATCAGAAAAGAGGAGTGTATGCACAATGTTGAAGTCCCAGTAGGCCAATGCCCCGGTGGGCTAGCTCAGATGCCACATTAGAGCCACATGAAAACCATGTCATCCACCATGACTACAACCAAGATAGTATGGAGATCCACACGGAAGCCACCTCATCTTCCACATCAGCATGGTGGTCGAAATATAGAGTGGCATGGTTCCAATACCAGATACTGGAGGATTGAAATAGAGTGCATGGAGTTAAATTTTTTGGGGCTGGTAGGCTGATACCCTGGTGGCCCGATGGACAAAACACAACATGTTAAGGTTCCATACTGGACCGAGAAGAAGGGTGAAGGTGTAGTTTTGAAGCACCCAGTGGGATGGTGATCCAATCATCTGGTGGGGATACCATGTCAACACCATGACAAAGCCATAGAAGCATCCATGACAGTGCCACATTTCAAATTCCAAGTCAGCATGACATATGAACAAGAGCAAGAGGACGTGATGACATCCTAGACATGTCAGCACCATGTCATCTAGTATACATGGAAGGTGTCCACGTGGATATTATGTCATATGCCATGTCATCATACCGGTATATTTTATATCGAAATATTGTAATATCAACTTGAAGTTAAAGGCCAAGTAGGTCAGTGAACCTGGTGGGTCAGTATACCAGATTGGATGAGGATTGAGGTGTTGAAGTCCCGGGGGCCTAGTGAGACCGGTAAACCTGTGGCGTACCAGATTGAAGTACCACTAAATTCGAAGGGGTGAGTTTGGATCCTAGTGGGCCGATGACCCGATACCCTGGTGGTTTCAATGCCCAGTGATGTGGTGAACGAGATCAATGACTGACATTAATCTAAGGACTGATCATACAGTTATTGAGTGTTGAGGCTATGCAGTGTGTTCTACTGGATAGCGAACAAGATCAATGGATGTGATTGAACGAAGGCCCTTATCTAACGGCTACTAAGTGTTGAGGTTTGTGTTGTGTGTCCAGATGATATGAGAACGAGATCAATGGATGAAATTTAATTGAGGAGACGATATGACGACTATTGTTCATTGAGTTTGTGTTGCGTGTTTTGGTGGGTAGTAAGCAGATCAACGACCACGATCTATCCCATGATAATCAAACGATTGTTGAGCGTTGAAGCTCTACCGTGCATTTTGGTGGAAAATGAACATATTGATGGTCGATATTTAATCAAGGACTAGATAAGACGGTTGTTGAGCATTAAGGGTCTGTGCGAAGATCATGTGTAATGAAAGGAGACTAAAACTTGTTTCAAAGGTCTTTTTGCAACCTGATTTTATGTAGAATCTAAGGATCTAGAGTCGAACACATGAGCACGACGTGTTTTCATATGTGGAAAAATCATTAAATATATGGGTTCTATAAATAACGATACCGTAATCGTTTTCAGCACGCGAGTGTTTGTATGGAAGGATGAGGAAGTGAAGTGTAGAAGATTTTGTGAGAATGCGAAGTTATGAGATTACAGAACCAAGAGAGAATGGATGTAGATGAGATAGTGTGGAAGTGTATGCAAGAGTGGGAGAACTAAGGCCACGGGGTCTTCACTCTATGAATCTATGACATAGCATCTTCGTTCATGGCATATTAAAGAATACCCCTCATTTCACTAGATATTGATTAATATTTCCCAAAATGATTTTATTGAACCCCCCTCCCAATACATCTTTCCAATAAAAGAAACCCCTAATTTTACTAGATACCCCTTTTTATACCCCCCAATACCTATAAAACTCTTGATACCCCACATCCCCCCCCAATACCTACAGTATATTGACTTTATTTTTCACAATTAAAAAAACCCCTTTACGAATGAACGTGATACGATATTGGTCAACAAGGTGAAGCCCCCGTGGATGAGGCTCTGAGGTTCGAGGATACCAGGGAATGGAAGAGAAGATAATGTAATCATCTAATGGAGGTAGGGACAAGGTCTAAGGAATTTATGAAATCAAGCAGATTGTGAACTGAAGGAGAGTGTTGTGACAACAAAGATAGAGCAACATATTTGTGTAGGTGAAGGCTTGAAGTAAAGATTTGATTTTGTATTGTCGACTATTTGAGGAGAATGGTGTCTCCAGTAGGTTGGTGCCTACATCTTGCTGAATTGGTATTCAACTAACGAGATTGGTGTCTCCTGCAAGTTGGTGCCTGGAAATATTGCAGATGTAGGTTGGTGCCTACAACCATTGCTGAGTTGGTGCTCAACTAAGGAGATCACTGTCTCCTGCAGGTTGGTGCCTGCAAACATTGTAACAATAGGTTGGTGCCTACATGATATTTTAAAGAAAAGTTTTGTGGTTTTCTCCCATTTTGGTTTCCATGTTAAATCTCTGTGTACTGTGGATTGTATGGTTGTATATATTTCATTAACTGCTTATAGCTGGTAAAGTAATAAATTGATAAATATTGTAAGAAAAGAAAAACAATCCTATACTGATTCACCCTCTTTCTCAGTATAAGTAAGTGTTCCAACACCACCTACATCACAACATAATCAATTACATGGTTAACATAATGTACATATTTCTTAAGCAATGAAAAATGGAAAATATTGTGCTTTAATGGTATAAAGTATTGAAATACTTTTTGCTACTGGCCCCATTCTTTAGAGGATTTGAAATGGCCCATAGTATCTAGGTGCAAGCTTGGCACAAGTTCCAAGTTTTAGGGAAATCCTTTGTCGTTTAACTTTGAGATAAGCATTCTCCCCAACTTTAAAATCTTTATGCATTATGTTATTGTTTGCATAAATCTTCTGCTTGTCTTGAGTTGTCTTCAAACTTTGTGTAATCTTGATAACTGCTTGTTCTATCTTAAAATATTTTGTTCCAAGCATGATTTTGTTCATTAGATTATCCCAACTCACTAGATAATTGCATCTTTTTTCATAAAGAACCTCAATTGGAGTACTCATTTTAATTTATCCTTGATATCCATTGTTATAAGGAAACTCCGCCATGTGCAAGTAGTCTTCCCACTTAGTTGGTTTGTTTATAGCATACATGCGAAGCATGTCTTCCAATATTTGATTTGTTCTTTTGGTCTACCCACATGTGGTTGGTGATATGCAATACTAAATTTTATTGTGTACCTAATCCCTCAAATAGTCATTTCCAAAAATTTGATGTAAATTTTTAACCTCTATTTGATATAACTGTGGTAGGCATCCCATGAAATATGAAAATTTTCCTCGTGGACATTTATTTAATATTGGCTACTTAGGTGTAGATTTTGTGGGAGTATAGTGAGAAACCTTGCTCAATTTTTCAACCAAAACCATGGTAGCATCATGTTGTTTCACTATCTTGGGCAGCCTATGATAAAATCCATTGTTATCACCTCCCACTTCCACTCAAGAATTGGAAAATGTTGCAACAAGCCTACTGGATGTAACTTGGTGTTCAACTTTAACCAACTAGCGTTCAATGCATCTTGCAATATATTCTGCAATATCGTTTTTCATTTTAGGCCAAAAATATTGTTTTCTTATTGTAGCAATCATCTTTAGGTAGCTTGGGTGTCTTGACTACGGATTATGATGCATTTAATATATGATGAGTACTTTTAGCTCCACCAAGTTAGGAATATACAACTTATCTTTGTAAATCGACAATCCATCTTTGGTCATCTAATAACATTCATATTTTTGTTTAGGGTGTTTTTGTTGCAAACCATTTCTTACTTGGACAAAGTGTTCATTATTAACAAGGGCCTTTTTTCACTTTGGTTTTAAATTAGATTCACAAGTACCGATTGTTGGCATATGCATTACTTGCATGCTTATGATAAGTGCATTTGCTACTTTTTTTCTATTACAAAATGAGATAGATCACTCAATGAGGAAACCCTAGATAGCGATGAGTCACATAACTAATCTCAAAGAAAGATACTCTCAATAACACCATATGATATTATCAATGAATAACTGGTGCATCTATTACAAAGGAGTTTAACTCCTTATATATCATTGCTCATTAAGAAAATCATTTTCACTTATGAATGTCGGATAGATTTCTTTACACAAAAAGTGAACAATAACATATTCTAAAGTCATAAAGTGAGTTTATTACATAGTAAGACTTATATACCTAATAGTTTCCTTTCCCTTTTATGTGCCTTATCTCAAAGTTATATTCACTAAAGAAAGGCAACTGCCTAGCTTGTATATCATTCAAGTGTGTCTAATCAAATAAATGTTTCAAACCATTGTGATTAGTCATTCACACAAATGTTATGCCCATCAAGTAATGGCATCACATGTTCAATGCATATTATATATTAAGTTCCAGATGATGGGTAGCATAATTCTTCTCATAATATTTTATCTTTCTAGATTCATAGCATACCACATGGTTGTCTTGTATAAGAACTCCACCAAGTCCTTCACATGCATATGTGCACACTACAAAATATTTGTTTGAGTATGCTATTTTCAAAATTGGAGCACTACTAAGAAGATGTTTCAATTGCTAAAAACTCTCATATTTTTTAGACCATACAAATTTTACCCTTCTTCTGTAATGAAGTTATTGGGTAAATGAGTTTGGAGAATCCCATAGTGAACCTCTAATAGTAACCTACAAGGCCCATAAAAGATCTCACATCTTCCATAGTACTACGAGTTGGCCAATTCATTATAGCCTTAATCTTTTCTGGATTGATCACTATTCCTTCTTCTGAAATGATGTGTCCCAAGTAATGAAATTTATTTTGATAAATTCATACTTACTGAACTTTTCATACAATTGATGCTCTCTCAATAATTGAAACACCATTCTTATATGGTCCTCATGTTTGTCCTTAAATTTTGAATAGGTAAGTACATCATCAATAAAAAGGAGTAAAAACTTATCCAAATATGTACTGAAGAAATTATTTATAAGACACATGAATGTGGATGATGCATTGGTATGTCCAAAGTTACTACCACAAACTCATATTGACCATATCTTGTCTTAAAAGCTATTTTTTTAATGTCCTCATTTTGATTCTATCTTGATGATATCTTAACCTCAAGTCAATTTTTGGGAACACCTTTTCCCCTCCCACTTGATCACACAAGTCATCAATAAGAGGTAATGTGTATTTGTTCTTCATTGTGACCCTATTCAATTTTTTGTAGTCTATGCACAATCTGAGGGTCCCATCCTTCCTCTTCATAAACAAAGTGGTTCTCCCCAAGGAGACGCACTTGACTTGATGTATCCCTTCTCTAAAAGTTCTTTCAATTCCATTTTCAGTGTCATTAGTTTAGGAGTACTCATTATGTAACGTGCTTTGAATATAGGTGCAAATTTAGGCACAAGATCAATGGAGAAGTCAATATCCCTCTTAATAGGTAGACAGAGTATCTCATCTAAAAACACATCTTTGAATTCTTTAGTATTGGATAATCTTCCAACTTTGGTCCTTTTTCTTTCTGTTGATTCCAACACATGAATTGAATACAACTAAAATCCCGTTCTAAAACTATTCTTCAAATGTAAGGCTGAAATTTGTCTTATAGAAATGGTTTTTAGAATACCTTTTACTATTCTTGGATTTCCGCCCTTATCTATATAGTCAAAATTTTTTTTGTAGCAATATGTTTTTACCTTATGTGCTTCCAACAAGTCCATACCAATCAAGATATCATATGAATTAAGTGGAAGGATGGTCAAAATTTTCCATGTGGAAATCCCATTCATTTCCAATGGACACGACTCCACCAATTCACTTACTTTTCTCTTAGTTCATGTGGCCAACTGCACTAACCATGATTTTTTATGATTGCACTTCTGAAGAATACATGATTCAACAACTTTAGGTAAAATATAGTTGTGACTAGATATTGGATCAATCAAAATAGAAATAGATTGCTTTCCAATCTTACCCTCAACCTCCATCATTGATAATTAATGATCTACTTGTTGATCCTCCAAAGAAGCATAAATTTTAGGAATGGTCCTTATTACATCATTGGTTTTTGTAGCTTCTTGAATATTGTGAACAATCCTAGTGTTCTCCTATCTATGGGGACAATTCCTAAGTAGATTATGTTCTCCACATACCCGCCATTTCAGAGGCCTTTTTAGAGGCTCACTTAGTCTCATTCCCACTAATTCAATTGACTTGTTTCCACTTTTTATTGGGTATATGTGTCAGGTAATTTTGTTGGGAACTCCTTGACTATTTTTTATATTGATGAGGCTTAAATCCTTTCTTCTCTATTGATATTTATCTTTTATCTTTTCCTTCCATGCCTTGCTAACTTCTAGTTTCTTCTTGTTATATTCATAACCATATTTGGACTTCTTGATTGTCTCATCAAGAGTTTTTGGCTCATCAAATTCAATCTTGTCTTTGTAAGATTGAGGTAATCCACTCAAGAAGTGTTGATTTTTACCTTCACATTCCTAATATATAGGAAATACCTTAGCAATTCCAAACACTTATTTGCATAGTCATACATAGTCATTTGTCCTAGCTTCTTCTCATGGAATTCTTTGACATTGTTATCACAATACCTTTCTGAAAGGTATTTTTCTGAAAATGTTTCCTCTAGGTGATTTTTCTCTCATTGATCTTCTTTACCTGCTTGATATTTTCCCACCAAATGGATGTGCTTCCATTCATATTAAAGATGGCCACTCTAGCCTTCTTATTCCAAGAATAGTCATGAACTTGAAAGTATTTCCTTATCCCAAGAATCCACACTTCAACTTCTTCACCAAATTTCACCTCACCATCAAAGGTAGGTGGTTTGACCTTTCTAAATTCTCCCTACAAATAATCTCCAAAATACCTCTTCTTCATCTTCCTATGAGAAGAAGGATTTGAATTGTTTCTAATTGAATCT
>ML849266.1:0-29205 GCA_009831015.1 Picea engelmannii
CTTCAGAATGGAATTATAAATCTGCTGCAATATTCAAAAGAGCTTTTGTATCTCTACTTGATCTAAGATACGTTGTGAGTTCTATAGCAGATCTACTTTTAACTCTGCTGTCATATATGTTTGAGAAGACTAATATCTCTGTTTAGATCTGAGYTTTAATATCTCWTTGATTGAAGTCTACTGTTAGYAKGTTTGCATAGATCTCTGYTGTCTAACCTAWTTGATTGTAATATCTCTGTTGGTTAGGGTTTTCATTTTACTGTTAGAGATCAAGTTTTATTTATCTCAAGTTCAGCTTCCTATTGTACTATTACTACCTTGCTGTTCTGTTCTTCAGATCTATAGGAGTTCTGCTCTAATTTTTAAAAAAAGATACTGCTGTTTTATTCTTACCCTAAAATCTAACAAATTCTAACTACTATGAGATAAACATGCTTTCCCTTCTCACTTATGTAGGGAGGGGCACTTATCTCGTTGTCCTTTGGATTAATTATGTATCCTTTGTGATGTACTTTTATACTGTCCAACAATGAAATATTTATGCAATTTCAACAAAAGAAAAAAGAGAAAATGTACTCAACCTTACTATTCTAGTCAACATTGAATGGCATTTAATGCGATTAACCCTAGAAGAGCTTGCTTCAATGACATATTTAATTGTATTTTGGGTCCAAATTATGTTTTCAAAGTATATGTTTTTGCCATTTGGTTCTTCAGAATAGTAATTTTTCCCCTATAATGGTCTCTTGGGAGAACCTCTAGTATTTATACTTAGAAAATGTAGTTTTCCTTGTTTATTTAATAAAGTGTTGTTGCATTGAGAGAAGTGAGATGCATTTTACAATCTATTATGGATGAGATGTGTAATGGTCACGTGGGAGAACCTTTAGTATTTATACTTAGAAAGTGTAGTTTTCCTCGTTTATTTAATAAAGTGTTGTTGCATTGAGAGAAGTGAGATGCATTTTACAATCTATTATGGATGAGATGTGTAATGAGACATGGCGTTAATAAATTAAAATAAAAGAAAAGTTGACTTTCATAATGTAAAAATATGGAAAATAAAAAAAGACCAACAATAATAATAATGATAAGATATAATAATAAAATAAATTGTCTTTCATCTATTTTAACCAGTATCTTTTAAATGTTAAGAAATTTACTTTTCCATATATTTTTAATTCATCCTATGTTAATTAGGACCTATTAATACTCATATCACTTGTGAGAGATGTGACCAATGTAACATTTAGATGTTATGGTTAGTGATTAGGTTAAAGCACTTTACTAACTAGGGGTGATTTAAATATTGTATATGGTGATATATGGTGCGTGATAGATGTATGGCTACGTCATTAACAAAGTACAACTTCTATTTTCTCTATCCACCATTATCTCGAATGTGTGAATTGTAATTTCCTACAAAGTTGATTCTTGCGTCACGAGACATCTTATAGCGTCTTTGTAACATCCCTGGCCATCAACCTCACTGCCGGGCAATGCTACTACGCGGAACATTCCCATAAATTTATATATAACATGCATATTAAATCAAATTAACTCATTTAACCAAACAATACAGAGTAATCACAAGATTACTGCTAACATACAGAAATAATGGAATTAATAGTAAATATCATTGCAACGGAATACATGATAATTTCACAAGCATCACAGACATGCATTTTAATTGAAACTAAAATACATAATGATACTTATCTTTGAAACTGTAGTAACTCCACCCACCACGTGCAGATCTTCCATGAACCTCCCAGCCTTAGACCACGTTGCTCATCACGCTCAGCAGTGGGTCACCCTCGAGTTGGGACCAAGCTCCACCCAGGGCAAGGGAATCCTAGACTAGGATGAGGTTACAGGAAAACTGCACAGAGCAACCAGAAGGATTCTCTCTAGGAGCCTTCTTACGCCCACTACTCATGGACTCTCATTCCCCACAAGCCTATTCCACGTGGGAGTATGCACCTTTACAAGCACAGTCCATCGATGCTTCACCTCCCTCTTTGGGTCTCAGCAACAGGTCGGATCAAGAATTCTCAGAGCTCCGTAGCTGGTGCTGGACTCTCTCTGGCAGAAAACCACTTCCCAACAGACTCTCTCACCTGGAGAGAGTTGCTCATAGGCCTGACAACCTGCCTCTTCTACCACGGGCCTGACAACCCGCTTCTTCAGCACATTCCTCGACTCAGCTCTAGCCAGGTGAGGACAACAACAACGAACCAACACTCATTCACACAGGGGTGACAATAGCAACAACAGATGGGCATGGCACCGCAGGCGGCAACAACCCACGCTAAAACATGGCACAGTTAAGGTGATTACTCAGGTGTTGGGTTCCTCAGAAGACACAAAACGGTTCACGGATTTCGGGTCTTAGGTGCGTGCGTGATTATTGCAAAGGTTCAATACAGAGGCCACAGGATTCACGGAAATACCCAGTCGGCTTCCCGGTTCTCGTTTTCAGGAATGCGTGACAAGAAAATTAAGCAGAGGTCGTTCACAAAGGTCTCACGGTTTCAGACGGAGGATCGGGAAAACTGGCAGAATGAACCCCCAACTTAGCTGACGCTTCAACTTTTAACCGCATGTGCCCAGGTCAACACTTGTCTTTCTGGAGCTGCATGCGTTCCCTTTTGCACACGTTGGAGCTGCATGCGTTGCCTCTCTCAGGACTTAGGATAAAAACATGTTTGTCCCACAGCTTTGGAATAATAATAAAATATTATTCTCAAGGACTTTAAGCCTCTAAGCTTAGTCCCTCTTTCCAATCTTTTAGCCCCTTTTCCCTTACCCACTCTGTGGAAGCTTAGTCCCCCATCACTCTTTCTTCGTGGTCGGCCTGGACGCAGTGATGTTTAATCTTTATTAATGTTCTGCATAATTACATATACAAAAACAAGCTCCTGGCCTTTAACACTTCGGCTTTCCGGCCTAATAAACACATAAGCCCACCAACTTATCAATACTCGGCTCGCCAACCTACAAAACATGATTACAATTTATAAACATGATTACCATTCATAATTACAATTGGGGCTCTACCGGGGGATATTACAGTCTTGAGCTGCCACAATAGTTCAGTTTGGTCTATTTTCTTGCTAACACAACTATTCTATTATTTGTGGGTAATTAAAGTTAGTATTTCCAGTCTCTACTGGATACTTTTCTTCGAAGGGGAGGATGAAGACTTACGCCTTGAGAAAATATTGATAAGTGGTATTTTCATAAAATTAAGCACACCACTTTGTTTAAATTATTAAACAATCAACTTAAGAATTTTTTTTTTGTCTTAAATGGGCAAAAAGCAAAATGTTATCCATGCATAGTATTAATGCAAAGGTTTCTCTCTTAAGAGTTGCTGTGGCACTCCCACATTACTGTTGTTACTTGTATTTTGTAGTCCTATTTACCTATTTTAGTGACTCGTGGACAAGAATAAAATTATCTTATCTCTACTGTCCAGCTCTGTCTATTATAGGTTGAATTCTAAAAGTGTGGAAATTGTAACATGCAGGTGTGTCATCACTGGCAAGGGAGGAAACTCTTACATGCATCTTGGACGCCCATGGGCACCATTTAGTAGAGTAGTATTTGCCTATACATGGATGGATGGATGCATCAAACCGGTGGGGTGGAATAATTGGAATAACCCTGAAAATGAAAGAAGTGCATGCTTCTACGAGTACAGGTCTGCTAGACTAATTCCCTACAACATTGATTGTTAAGAAATGACAATAAATCTACCTACACTCGTTCTGATTAATGTTGTGTGACAGGTGCTCAGGTCCTGGGAGTGATCCATGTAAACGAGTTAGTTGGGCAAGGCAGCTGATGGATGATGAGGCAATACAATTTACTTCTCACTATTTTATTGATCCAGATCAACAAAAACCTTGGTTGATAAAGAACRTGTCAATGAAAATACCTCTGTCAGCTTATTCTTAAAGCTAATTGAAAGACAGTTGCTTAAGTATATTCTAGGTTAAAAGATCTCTTTCTAGTATGTCATACTATCTACTGAGTTGTGGTTTTCAACTATATATTTTRAYGTAGTTACTGTACGAATCATTAAAGACAAGGGTTTAAAGTAGTTGAAGTCTATATATAGACACCCGACTTTTAATGTTTAACTAGTTGGAATTTAAAGTTCTCATTATTCATTTTCCATGGACAGTAAGATGGATACCAACTCGGTTTAAAATATGGTTAATGTTTTGCAAGCACAGCAGGGAACCATTTTCTATAACTGCCATCTCACTTTAATTTACTTTTAGGAGCAAGGACACTATATATATAATATATATTTCATTGGTAATATTATGAAGTCTCATATAAACCGATGTTGGAATTTTAAAAGCACCGCTTGTACATAGCACAAATAATACGAAACGGATAGCCCTCACTCATAATAAACAAGAACTTCGCATTTATTATAAATCGAAATGTTGGAATTTTAAAACGTACCGCTTGTACATATTTTAAATACAAAGAAGTTCATATAAATGTATAGCCTTCACTAACAATAAAGAAGATGTTCGCATTTATTATATGTTTGGAAGTTTGAACTGCTTTAACTAAATCCATGTGTTAACGTGAACACAGTTTTATAGCTACAAGATTAAAGGGCTTGAGTTCAAAATGACCATTTAAATTTAAATCAAGTTTAGTTTAAAATAGTTTAAAGTTCAATGTTATTATTTTTTTTCCAATTTGAACTCAATCAGGGTGACAACTGGACTATATTGTTGTGTTTTGAGTTGCAACCAGAGTTTTGACATTTTTAATGTCCATTTTAGAGACATAGCCTTGAATAGTTAATTTGGTTGATTAAATTATGAAAAAAATTGTTTGGTGAAAATAATGTTGAAACTTGAAAATAGAGATGGAAATAGAGTTAATAATAGAGTCAGATATAGGAAAATAGAGTTGAAAATAGCATTGAAAATAGAGTTGAAAATAATGTTGAAAATATATGTTTTTATTTATACAAATTAATCTCCCTTGCATTTTTAATAACAACCAAAAATGTTATTTTTAAGGACGATAATTTGAGACTATTTTAGTCTTATTTAACAAGTTATCATTAAATTTTGTAGTTAATAATTACTATTTATTAATTAAATTAATAATGAATTTTAAATATCAACCATTCTTAATTGATCTATTTCATATTATTATATTGGCCATATTTATGTGTCATTTGCACATTGCAATGAAGAAATTAGCATGGTTGAAACAATTACTTGTAGAGATGAGAGAAGAACCAAGTGGTCCTATGTTGTTGCAAACAATCAAAGTCAAGATTTCATTAAAGAGGAAAACACACACTTACACAACGTCCTACTATGAGGGAAAGAAAGTTGCAAAAGAATTATATCTACGATACACATTTTTAAGATATGGTGACAAATATTTTCACTAATGCTATTCCTAGTACGGAATTTAAATTATATAGAAGTTAATTGAATGTAGAAAATTTTGTTGTTATTGATGATATAAAATAGTGGAAGTGTGTTAGAAACTATGAAGTGTCTACCATGGTCCCCATTATTCGATTTAAGGATTTGAGCGATTAACTCCAAACAAAATTAGATTATGAACACAAAAATATGCTCTCACAAGCAAATTTTCATTAAACTCAAATTTTTGTTGTTGATAAAATACAATGAGAAATAGCTCAATATCTAGTGCAATATGTGAAGGTGTTATAACTTTTCCGCCGCACCCCAAATTATTATTATTATTATTATTATTATTATAAGACTTAAGTGAATAGTATACATTGGCATCCCCCCAAGATTGACTTGAGGGCAAGGAAGGGACATTATGTCAATCCCTCCTTGATGACTTCTTCTTTTATCCCACACTAAGTATATAATTGGCCACTATGTAAAAGTTAGGAAAGATGCCTTAAATATGGTAGTACTCCAATCACTTGATATATGGATTTTTTGGATTCATCATTGGAATGAAGATGAATGCTGACAACATCCTAGTGGGAAAGAGACTTTATGACAACCCCCCATTAATGACAACTTCCTTCATCCCACACTGAGTATATGAAGTGGCCTCTCTGAAAGATTTTAGAAAGATGTCTTAAACACTATAGCAATCCAATGGATATATTAAACTTCAAGATTTATTGGTGTGTAAAATGTTGACTAATGATGAGAAGTCCTTTAATAAAGAGTACATCTTTAAAACTAGAATCTCCAAAATACCTTCACATGAACCTTTGCAAAATCGAAGAAGAAACCACAAGTTTAAATAGAGTCCCACGTTAAAATTGTAGTGTCCAAAACACCTTCATAGGAATCTCTTCAGAGTCTATGAAGCAAACATAAATTTAAATTAGCATAAATGTAAATGGTTAAGGAACAATGTTACGAAAATGATGGTGAAAACACGTTGAAGATCAATGTGATTCGACGAATATGCCTACATGCAAGAGTGTTGAGGATTTACAAGAAGGCTTCAAGCAACCCAAAAGAGTTAACCATGAGGTAATGGGTCAAAGCACTTAATAAATTTTCCAAACACAACATGCAAAAGGGAAGAAAGGAAGGATGCTAATAAAATTGCCAAGTAGACATTGTCAATGTGCTAAATCAATCATTAGGAAAGATGAGGGAAATACAATTGTACAATGGATGAAACATGTCAACAAGATGTCTTCAATGAAGAGTTTAGATGTTGTCATGATCAATCATCAATGCACATAACTAATTTTGATAGTGGGTATAGAACCAAAATTTTTCCATCTATGCTTCTTAATTGTTTATATGTTAGTATAATTGTGGCAATAAAAATGTTGATCCCAAGTTGAAGAGCGATATTGTCTCCAATGAATATGGTTAGGATGTTGATGTAGCTTTGTTATAAATGTTGAGGGATCTAGTTTTCTCTAATCGGTGGGTGTAAGATCTAGTTTCAAGAGATCACAAGGTACTAGCTCTGTTTCCCACATATCTATGGTAGGAAGTGTAGGTGGTGCATGTTTTGGTTCTTGTGAATTAGTGATATAACTAACCAGGGTACATGCATACGGTGATGTAGTTTTAGCACATCCAAAGTCTTCTCTTATTGGTCTTATCTCAGGGTCATTTGGAGTAATAATTCCATGTCCATACTTTCCAAGTCCATCACTTATATATGTTATCCAATGAAGTAACTAAGAGCCAATACTTTTAGTGTTTTTCTCAAAATCCAAAGAACATTGTTCATGTTAACTACTTTTTCTCCCCCTTAGTGTTTCCAAGTTCACTTATTTTTTGCAAGAGAATTTGATTAAGGCCGCACAAGTTTTGGATTGACTTATCTTCGTTGTCCACTTGTTAAAGTAAAAAATTCATGGTCATTTTCATGTTTTAATATTAATAAAGAAACTTGATATTAGATTCCTCCCTGCAAAAAAAAGTGCTCTTCAAACCTTTTATTGCAATTTTGCATTAGATAAAAGTTTCCTATAGTAAATAAATTTAGATTTGATTCTCATTAGCTCTGGAGAAAATCCTCATAAGATTAAGTATGAACTTTAGGATTTTTTTCTTGATTCCTTTTTATGTTAAACTGGCCATTGGTTGTTGTGAGTGTCACACCATTGAATGGTAGATGTGTGTTGTTCCTTGAGATGTCCTTGGCTAGGGAACTATGCCAAAGCATTCATGGAGGCTTTAAAACCTCCCCACTTTAAGACACAAGCTAGCTCTTGCACTAGAGGAGTTAGCCCTTGAATATCTTATGAATTGGATGCCCACTATCACTTCAACAAGTACTCTATATTGCATGCCTTCAATCCCAAATTTCAAGTGCTTGTAAGACAAAACCAAATGACATGAAATTTATAGACTAAATCAAGACAAATGCTTTCAAATTCCTAGACTAGGGCCTTACCATTGGGCACCCTTATCCCACATTGCAGAAACATAAAGACGTGTTTAAATGAAATATATAGAGGATGTTTAAAGAATAAAAAATACATTCGATCACCATGAGGAAGACAATCCTTGGTAGTAAAAGGGTTGACTTAAATATTAGAAATACTTATGAGGATGGAGGTCTTTATCATTCATTAATATGATAAACAAGTGTATTTGGCATGAAACGATGAATCCAACAGTTCAAATCCATTCATAGAACCTTTGGGTCAACTTCAGATATATTCAAGGTATGAAAAATAATTCATCTCATAACAAAGTGATGGTAAATATCAAAGATTGAATATAACTATGTTCATAAGCCTTTAGTAATACTCTAAATATCATACACACACTCATCACATAAATGCATAACGATAGTAAATATCATAAGATGGAAATAAATGTTCATATATAAGATCGACAATCTCAATAGACATTCTATACCACAACTTGCTTTTACTGACCATGAAAATAAGAGTCTACCCTAAAAGCTACACAAATGAACAAAAGAAAAGAACTATGAAAAAATTAAAGAGAAATACAAGATATAGAGAGAGACTCAACAATGGAGTGGTGAATAAACTAGTCCGACCTCTTAATATGCAACAAATAAACTAGCCCTAGGGATGATAGAGAGACTCTAGCCTTTATTTGCAAAAAATCCCACACTATCAAAGTCCCTAATGTTGTACTTTTATCTTTGCCTATATACTAAGTTTATGATTTCTTTTGTGAAATTGGATTCCATAGATAGACTAAGAGTTGAGGTGATTTTGAGATGGCTTGACACCTTAGGCATGTTGTTAACTAACTTTTCCCAATAAATTAGGAGAATTCTATATTATCTTTCCTAATAACCTTGTGTTGGAAAAATATGTTTCCATCTATATTTTCCCACTTAGAAAGATAGGATGATATGAATTTACCTCCAAGTATTCAAACCAAATGCCATCTGTCACTCCTCTAAACTTGGCCTCTTCCTCATAAAAACAACTTCACACACATCCATTCTTGTTCGAGGTGAAACTTCAATGATTTGTTTTGTATTATTTTTCAAATTGCAATCTCTATTCTCAGCATGCATGTTATAGACCTGAAACAAACAACATTGTTAAATTTTTACATTGCATGCTATTCTCTACTTGATATCGATATTCAAAGTCTTGCTACTCAATGTCTAAGGTCATTTCATTTAGTTTTTAGCTATGAAAATTCATTATCTTATGTCCATGGCTCAAACAAACCACTTGAGAAGATGAAACATTATGGCAACCATCATGGCCATCCAATGCACTGGAAAATTGATCTTGAAATAGAGCTGGAAAACTTGAAGTTGGACCTTAAATTTGTGATCTAGGAGATATAAATCTTATTGCCTGATGTATGTAGAGTAGTGGACTCCCAACAAAGGAAAAGCTAGATGATGTTTTGTTTGTGTGTATATATATATATATATATATATATATATATATATACAAAGACACACACACACACACACACACACACACACACACACACACACATATACCATGGATGCAGTGTTGGATTGCCAATATTATTTACAAATGTTTACGCACAATAGATTAGAGTTGAATGAAAAATGTTATCTTCTTCTGTTTTCATGTGCTAAATGCCAATATAGAATACTATTTTCATTGGTATCTACAAAGCTATTTTGACTTCTGGGAACATGTTTAAATGAAATTGATTCAAATGAACTCACCAAATGTTTAACTCATAGATATTTTCTAAAAAGGCTGGGGTTATGCACACGATAAATGTCATCCAACTGCATGACGAGGAGTTGGGAATCAACTCAATAAACATGAAGGTGATGAATACGACGATCAAGGACATTGTTTAACAAACCAATCAAAACTTCATATTCGGCATGGTTGTTGGTGGCGGGTCCAATGAAAACACCACTAGAGTGGACAAGGGTATACACAAGGATAAAAAGGGCCCAAGCTATGGATGATAGATTCCTCAAATGACGACTTGCACCATCAACATAACCAATGCATCAACGAGACGAAGGGTCCACCTGAAAGATGTAAGAAGAAAATTAGTGAGATGCAAGATTTACAAAAGGGATGCAAAAGACTATCTAATGTGTGTACAAGATGCACATGCACTCTAGAGAAATTATCAAGGGTATAATTTCTTGAGGAAGAGTGATTTACGAGGGTTAGGGAGAAGCTCCCCTTCAAGACCCTTGAGAAGATATGCCCCCTTCCCCAAACACTATTTGACAATGTAAGGCCCCTTCCATAAAGGTTCAAGTTTCGCCGACCTAAGATGTCATAAGCTTGGTCATACAATAAGACTAGATCACCTTCATGAAAGATACAAGGGTGGACCTTTCAGTCATACTGGTATTTTGTATGCTTTTTAGCCACTTCATGGTTTGCAATGCAACACAATGATATTCATCGATTTGTTCCAACGCTGTTAGACACAAAAAATAGCAGGGGTAATTCAGACAGTAGCACATTGCAAAGAATTATACCAAAAACAAAGAAAATGAAATGTCACGAGGAAGAATTTCTTGGAGAGTTTAAGAAAATCAGACCACCCGGTTTTGATGGTGAGTCCGAAGAAGGAGAAGAAGCTTGGCTTCAGAACATGAGTAAATACTTTCAAATTTACAATTATCCCAGAAACTTGAGGGCTAGATTAGTTGTGTATCAACTGAATGGAAAAACTTGGAAATTTGGTGGCAGGAAATAAAAGCAGTTAACAAGATTAGGAGCAGTGAGTTGAACTGGAAAATATTCAAGAGATTTTTTAAACATAAATACTTAATAGGATGATATTACAATGAGAAGGCCAAAGAGTTCCATGACCTTAAACTGGGACCGATGTCCATTGAATATTTTGATACTAAATTTGTGAATCTTATGAGATATGTACCTTATCTCCGTGAGGAGAAGGCAAAAGTTCAGAGGTTCATGAGTTGTTCACCTCAAGCATATAAATAAAAAAATGAATTTCCTAATCCTAATACCATGGATGAAGTGATAAGACATGCTAAACTATGTTTTACCCAATTTAAAATAGAGAACTAAAAGTGCAAAAACTTGGCAATAAAAACATAAGGACAAATTTGATCCCAAGAAGATTTTTTTTAAGCATCCTCAACAACCATCGCACAATGCACCGATTAGGAAAAACAAATTTGTTGGACAACAAAGTGTATCAGTTCAGAACAACAATAAATCTACAGATTTTGCGAATAAGATAATTAGTGAGACAATTAGGGCACCTCTTTAGTGATGGGGATGTAAAGAACCTCACCTATACTAAAATTTCCCTTTAAACAAAAACAAAAATCAGGGAGTACACAACATTTAAGAAGTGACAACAATAATTGATATTGCTCGAAGTATTCACAAAATCAATGTTGCCCTGGAAAATCAACAAGTTGACCAACGATCTACCATGGTTGAGATAGAAGGTATGTTAAATAAGAAACCTGTATCTATTTTAATAGATCCTAGTGCAAGTTTAAGTTATATTTCGCTGACAATAGTAGATTGAAAATTGTAAACTGGAAAAAGTCAAACATAATAAATCTTGGCTAGTTCAGTTAGCTACAGGAACAAAAAGAAAAGTTGTTGAAATGGTAAAAGACAGTGTGACAAACATGGATGGAATGGATACTAGATTAGATCTAAATATTTTACCATTAGGGTCTTATGATTTGTTCATTGGCATGGATTGGTTGGAGAAACATTCAACTCTTGTAAACTATCGTGACACGACTTTTAACTCTATAGATGATTTTTGGCAAAAATAAAACAATGAAAGAAATACCACATGGAGTGTTAGTAAGACAAATCTCTGAAAAGGCTGTGAGATTTATGTTGTTCACATATCCGAAAATATTGAAGAAACGAATGAAAATTTGTTAACTAAGGATCCAATACTGAAAGAGTTCCATGATGTGTTTCCAGAGGAAATTCCAGGATTACCTCCTAGACGAGACATAGATTTCACCATAAACTTAGTACCCGTATCTGCACCAGTGTCTAAGGCACCTTACCGAATGAGTACTCCAGAATTGACAGAACTTAAGTTGCAACTTCAAGAAATGTTAGATGAATAGTATATCAGACCTCGTTTATCTTCACGGGGAGAACCATTTTTGTTTGTCAAAAAGAAATATGGAACTTTTCGATTATGTATTGACCACAAACAACTTAAGAAGATGACTATTAAAAACATGTATCCTTTTCCCTGCATTTATGACTTGTTTGATCAAGTTGGAGGAGCTTATATTTTCTCTAATATAGATCTGCGGTCAGGATATCACTAGATTAGAATCAAAGAGGAGTACATCCATAAAATTGCGTTCCGAACTAGATATGGACACTATAAAATTTATAGTTTTTAAGTATTTATATCTAAAAGAATACTGTGTTCTTTTTATCACTGAACTATTGGCATAAGTACACACTAAAATGCTAGTGGAATGTTTCTACCTTGAAAAACAATATTGTTTATAATTATTGCAATGATGAATACAAGAAAATATAGAAGAACCTATAGGTTGTTATAGCTATAAAGAGTTTACTGTTATTGCGGTGAGAAAAAAAATAATACATGGTTCTCTTTTATTTTTAAATATGTTTAATCGTTTAAAAGATGTAGTTTGGAAATATCAAGAGATTCTTGGCTAAAAATATAAGAACACAATTATACACAGTAAAGATAATGCAAATTGATTTTTATCTAGTACAATGTTATGTGCATTGGTTTCATTTTAAAATAGCTAGTTCAAAAATATTTATAAGAATGCATCTAAGTAGCATAAGTTACAACAAGCAAAATAAATAATATTTTTAATCCTAAACTAAGTCAAAACCCTGATGATAGATGAAAAACTCATAGCCAAAGACTATTTAGTATGGTAATGAAACAAAGACCATAAATTATTAAGGAAATAAATGTTATGAATTAAAAAGAGAGAAGTGAACAAATAAAAAAAAGGGTTTATACCCATTAAATTATAATGAGTATTTATGATCATGAGTGCAATAATATTGGCATAGTAATGTACTTGATACACAAAAAATACAAATAGTTATATTGCTATCATCCCAACCTTTTTAAATAATAAAAATAAAACTCTAAAACTATGGCAGAATGATATGTGTAACCAGTGTTGAAATCATGACCACATGTGAAGGGAATGATACTTCCCCACTTAACATGGAATCTCGATGATAGTAACAAAATCAACGCTATCACAAATGGATGCTCTAGACATCGTTTATATGAGGAATACAAAACCTAACAAGAGGGTTTTCTTGAGGTTGTAAAGCAAGCCATGGTACCTGGAATTTTCCTTGGTCAAACAATATGGTCCAAGTTCCAAAGGGCCTCAATTTAACCTGCATGAAATCCATAAGGAGAGTGTTAGAAAAACCAAAATAAGAACTTGTTGACGCGGGCGTTTGGACCTTAGTGATCTGGATTTAGGAGCGGAACAAACTGAATACAATAAACATAGAGATATGAAGAATAACACATATATCCAGTGAACAATATCTTCTATTGAATGATGAAATAGGCTGAAACTGTAAAACTACAGAACTAAAACACTTGCTCGAATGGTGGTAGCTATCTCTGAGAAGAGATGTGGCTGCTACGCGCATCCGTCTGAGCAGAATGAATTACAATGAGGTTCTAGAGGCCTTTTTGATATTACTCATGAATTCCAAAACCATAGACATCCAAAAACCTAACCCTAGGAGGTGAAACATCAAAATTCACGTGGGCCCCTATGGGTATGTTGGTACCTCAACTTCCCAGGGTTGTAACTTTTGCATACGACCTCCGTTTTAGGCGCGTGATAGCCCGTTGGAAAGGTCTTTCAGAGAACTACACATTCCGCCATCAAACTTTGATTTTGTTTACATTTTGACTATGGAGAGCCAAAAAAACACTGTTTAGGCCTCCAAAATGACCCTGGAAGTACAACAAGATGTGTTGACATGAAAACATACAAAATAATCCAGTTGGATTAGGTGAGAGGCCACCAATATTCACCTGGAAGATGTGTAGGGCTTCAGATAGCCCCATAAGTGTAGAACCCACAATTACAAAGAAGTAAAAAAGAATGTGCTGAACTAAAAACGGACAAGAGGAGCCAGTTGGAATAGGTGGGTGACCACCAATAGCCAAATTGATCAAACATCCTCCCTTAGGAAGAAATGGTCTCCATTGCGTTGAGCTCCCCCATCAGATGAGGAAACTTCTGTTGGATTTGGCCTCTAGTGAGCCACTTGCCTTGGTGTAGGAGTTGCCCTACCTTGACAACCTGATAAAGATGGATCCTCTACTGACGAGTGCCCTTGACTTGTGTGTCCACTCTTTGATCAGTGGATGCTTGTTCCATGCAGTCAGGGTTGAGCTCTGTGGGTGTTAGTTGTTCTGCGATCTCTGAGGTGTCCAATAATGGTGCAAAATATGGTCAAAGGAGGTCCACGTTGAACACTGGGTGCATGCCAAGGAAGGGTGAATTGTTGAGCTCAAAATCATTTCTACCCACAACCTTGGTGATAGTGTAAGGCCCATAGCGAAGTGGGTGGAGCTTCTGATGGGGCCTGGTGAGACGCTCCTTCTGCAAATGTAACCAAACTTTGTCTCCAACCTGAAATTGGTGTGGTACCTTGTGTTTATCATGGTGCTTCTTGTACTTAGCATTGGATTTCTACAAAATCTCCTGGACCTATTGGCAGATGTGCTAAATCCGCTTAATGAATCTGTTGGATTTGTTGATCGCAAACTGATCATGGGAAGAGTCTTTCTGTGTGGTGGCAAGAGAAAGTGCAACATCAATGGGTCCCAAGGGTTGGAATCCCAGACCCACCTGAAATGGACTATGGCCGGTGGAGCTACATATACATATACACATACATATACATATATAGACACACACATATATACCATGGATGCAGTTTTGGATTGCCAATATTATTTACAAATGTTTACGCACAATAGATTAGAGTTGAATGCAAAATGTTATCTTCTTCTGTTTTCATGTGCTAAATGCCAATATAGAATACTATTTTCAATGGTATATACAAAGCTATTTTGACTTCTCGGAACATGGTTAAATGAAATTGATTCAAATGAACTCACCAAATGTTTAACTCATAGATATTTTCTAAAAAGGCTGGGGTTATGCACATGATAAATGTCATCCAACTGCATGACGGAGTTGGGAATCAACTCGATAAACATGAAGGTGATGAATGCGACGATCAAGGACATTGTTTAACTAACTAATAAAAACTTCATATTCGGCATGGTTGTTGGTGGCAGGTCCAATGCAAACACCACTAGAGTGGACGAGGGTATACATGGGGATAAAAAGGGCCCAACCTGTCGATGATAGATTCCTCAAATGCCGACTTGCACCATCAACATAAACAATGAATCAACGGGATGAAGGGTCCACTTGAAAGACATAAGAATAAATTTAGTGAGATGAAGGATTTACAAAAGGGATGCAAAATACTATCTAATGTGTGTACAAGATGCACATTCACTCTAGAGAAATTATCAAGGGTATAATTTATTGAGGTAGAGTGCATTACGAGGGTTAGGGAGAAGCTCCCCTTCAAGACCCTTGAGAAGGTATGCCCCCTTCCCCAAACACTATTTGACAATGTAAGGCCCCTTCCATAAAGGCTCAAATTTCTCTGAACTATGATGTCATAAGCTTGGTCATACAATAAGACTAGATCACCTTCATGAAAGATACAAGGGTGGACCTTTCGGTCATACTGGTATTTTGTATGCTTTTTAACCACTTCATGGTTTGCAATGAAACACGACGATATTCATTGACGTGCTCCAACACTATTAGACAAAAAAAATAGTAAGGGTAATTCAGACAGTAGCACATTGCAAAGAATTATACCAAAAACAAAGAAAAGGAAATGGCATGAGGAAGAATTGCTCGGAGATTTTAAGAAAATCAGACCACCCGGTTTTGATGGTAAATATGAGGAAGGAGAAGAAGCTTGGCTTTAGAACATGAGTAAATAATTTCAAATTTACAATTATCCCGGAAACTTGAGGGCTAGATTAGTTGTGTATCAACTGAATGTAAAATCTTGGGAATTTGGTGGCAACAAACAAAAGCAGTTAACAATATTAGGAGTAGTGAGCTGAAATGGAAAATATTCAAGAGATTTTTTAAACATAAATACTTAACATGACGATATTACGATGGGAAGGCCAAAGAGTTCCATGACCTTAAACTGGGACTGATGTCCATTGAATATTTTGATACTAAATTTGTAAATCTTTTGAGATATGTACCTTATCTTTGTGAGGAGAAGGAAAAAGTTCAGAGGTTCATGATTTTTTCGCCTCAAGCATATAAAGAAAAAAATTGAATTTCTTAATCCTAATACCATGGATGAAGTGATACGAAATGATAAACTATGTTTTACCCAATTTAAATAGAGAACTAAAAGTGCAAAAACTTGGCAATATAAACATAAGGACAAGTTTGATCCCAATAAGAAATTTTTTAAGCATCCCCGACAACCATCACACAACACACTGGTTAGGAAAAATAATTTTGTTGGACAACAAAGTGTATCCGTTCAGAACAACAATAAACTACAGATTTTGCGAATAAGACGATTAGTGAGACAGTTAGTGCACCTCTTCAGTGTTGGGGATGTAAAGAACCTCACTTGTACTAAAATTTCCTTTAAACAAAAAACAAAAATTAGGCAGTACACAACATTTAAGAAGCGACAACAATAATTGATATTGCTCAAAGTATTCACAAAATCAATGTTTCCCTGGAAAATCGACAAGTTGGCCACCTATCTACCATGGTGGAGATAGAAGGTATGTTAAATAAGAAACCCGTACCTATTTTAATAGATCCTAGTGCAAGTTTAAGTTATATTTCACCGACAGTGGTAGATTGAAAATTGTAAACTAGAAAAAGTTAAACATAAGAAATCTTGGCTAGTTCAGTTAGCTACATGAACAAAAAGAAAAGTTGTTGAAATGGTAAAAGACGGTGCGAAAAACATGAATGGAATGGATACTAGATTAGATCTAAATATTTTACCATTAGGGTCTTATGATCTGTTCATTGGCATGGATTGGTTGGAGAAACATTCAACTCTTGTAAACTGTCGTGACAAGAATTTTAACTGTATAGATGATTTTGGAAAAAATAAAACAATGAAAGAAATACAACATGGAGTGTCGGTAAGACAAATCTCCGAAAAGGCTGTGAGATTTATGCTGTTCACATATCCAAAAATATTGAAGAAATGAATGAAAACTTGTTAACTAAGGATCCTATACTGAAATAGTTCCATGATGTGTTTCCGGAGGAAATTCTAGGATTACATCCTAGATGAGACATAGATTTCACCATAAATTTAGTACCCGTATCTAAACCGGTGTCTAAGGAACCTTACTGAATGAGTACTCCAAAATTGACAGGACTTAAGTTGCAACTTCAAGAGCTGTTAGATAAATAATATATCATACCCCGTGTATCTTCGTGGGGAGCACCATTTTTGTTTGTCAAAAAGAAAAAAAAACTTTTCGATTATGTATTGACTGCAGACAACTTAAGAAGATGACTATTAAAAACACGTATCCTTTTCCTTGCATTTATAACTTGTTTGATGAATTTGGAGGAGCTTATATTTTCTCTAATATAGATCTGCGGTTAGGATATCACTAGATTAGAATCAAAGATGAGGACATGCATAAAATTGCGTTCCGAACTAGATATGAACACTATAAAATTTATAGTTTTTAAGTATTTATATCTAAAAGAATACTGTGTTCTTTTTATCACTGAACTATTGGCAAAAGTATACACTAAAATGCCAGTGGAATGTTTCTACCTTGAAAAAAAATATTGTTTATAATTATTGCAATGATGAATACAAGAAAACATAGAAGAACCTGTACGCTGTTATAGCTGTAAAGAGTTTATTGTTATTGCGGTGAGAAAGAAAAGAATGCCTAGTTCTCTTTTATTTTTAAACAAGTTTAATCGTTTAAAATATGTAGCTTTGAAAGCTCAAGAGATTCTTGGATAGAAATACAAGAACACAGTTATACACAATAAAGATAATGCAACTTGATTTTTATCTAGTAAAATGTTATGTGCATTGGTTTCATTTTAAAATAGCTGGTTCAAAAATATATATAAGACTGCATCTGCGTAGAATAATTTACAACAAGCGAAATAAATAATATTTTTAATCCTAAACTAAGTCAAAACCTTGATGACATATGAAAACTCATAGCCAAAGACTATTTAGTATGGTAAAGAAACAAATACCATAAATTATTAAGGAAATAAATGTTATGAATTAAAAAGAGAGAAGTGAACAAATAAAAAAAAAGGGTTTATACCCATTAAATTATAATGAGTATGTATGATCATGAGTGAAATAATCTTGGCATAGTCATGTACTTGATACACAAAAAATACAAATAGTTATATTGCTATTGTCCCAACCTTTTTAAATAATAAAAATCAAACTCTAAAACTATGGCGGAATGATATGTGTAACCAGTGTTGAACTCGTGACCACATGTGAAGGGAATGATACTTCCCCACTTAACATGGAATCTCGATGATAGTAACAAAATCGAAGTTATCACAAATGGATGCTCTCAACATTGTTTATATGAGGAATACAAAACCTAACAAGAGGGTTATCTTGAGGTTGTAAAGCAAGCCATGGTACCTGGAATTTTCCTTAGTCAAACAATATGGTCCAAGTTCCAAAGGGCCTCAATTTAACTTGCACGAAATCCATAAGGAGAGTGTTAGAAAAACCAAAATAATAACTTGTTGATGTGGGCGTTTGGACCTTAGTCAACAAGGAGGAAGTGACCCTGTCCGAGACTTTTGAAATCAACCCAATCTGTTTGGTGTAGCCATGCTTGACGAGTTTATAGGCTCCATTGGTGTTTGATTCCCTTCCTCGTGAAAATAAAGAAATGTGAGAGTTCTAAATGACTTAATGAATAAATTAGTCTCTGTCAATTCCAACCGTGAATGCAACCTAGGGAATAAGTTTTCAAGTCAACATTGTAACCTAGGTGTTATTATGATGTGATATACAAGTCAAAATAAGAACACATAAAATTGATTGTATAACATATAATGCGATGATGTAAATGTGCTATAACTGACGTAACTGAAACCAGAACAAATGAAGTTTAGTTTCTACTCTTTACAATTAAATATAATTGAAATGTGAAATGTAATTAAAAGAGAAAAAAACAATCTACATATAACTTGTGTTCGACAACACATGTATTCCAATAGAGGACAAACACCTTTAATAACCACTCACACAACCAAATCAAATATCAACACACTGATGTTTTAACGTGGTAAAACCTCTACGGGGAAACATCCACGGCCCCAACCAACGCGTCCACTTGGATCAGTTTATTAATGCAAGGGAAAAATATTATAGAGAGATTTTACAAGAGAGTTTCTAACAATCGATCATCGACAAATGACCCTCCATTCTCTTTAAATAGAGATTATGGACCAATCGAGTGTTAATATATGGATCAATGGCTGTTAAGGTCAGGGAGAATATGAACTGTCAGATCACTCTATGTCGGGAACATATCACGACTGTTGAATTTCCTAACTACAAATGCATACTAATGCATACTAAAGAAACACACTAAGAAACACACTTTTAACTAACGACACATTAGACCAAGTAGATCTTAACTAACTCCTAAGTGTCTAAATATCCTAACATCCCCCATTAAGAACAACTTGGGATAGGATTGAAGGATTTACAATAGTGACAAAATAGGAGAAGGAAGGAGGCATTAGAGACTATCCCCCATTGATGACAACTTCCTGAACTCCTAACATAGATCGAAGTTTGGAAAATTTCGCTTCTGTAAGAGACTTTGTGAAAATTTCTGCAACTTGATCTTCTGTAGGGAAAAAGAGCACTTCAATAAATTGATCCTGAATGCGCTTTCTGATGAAGTGCATGTGTATATCGATGTGTTTGCTACGCTGATGTTGAACTGATGTAACACCCCTATTTCCCCTAACTTGTAATTAATCATTAATTAGGATTACCATGCTTTGGCAAGTGAACGATGTAAATGTATTATTGTTTGAATTTCCAATAACTGAATGTGGGGGTGAAGCCTTAAAGTACTAGCCATGATATCACTAGAGGGAAGAGTGAGGAAAACTACGAAGAAGGTTCATTATGGGTATGACCCCAAATTTCCTCTTGGTGGGAATAACAAACCCTCTCCGGATCCCAAGGAAAGAAATCAGTTAATGAAAAAGGATTGATGGTTGAGAAATCAACCACCCCCATGAATGGAAGCATGGTTTGGCCGAGGAGACAAGACACTATCTGACCCGAGTTTCCTTTTGACAAAAGGAACAAGATAGGAAGGAGAACCTTCCCCCCCAAAAAGGAGATGTGTGTGTGCAAGGCAGGGGTATAGATAGAGAAGAGAAGGCGCGAAGATATTCAACGGAATGATGAACAAAAGGTCACA
Source organism: Picea engelmannii (assembly GCA_009831015.1). Classification (NCBI taxonomy): domain Eukaryota; kingdom Viridiplantae; phylum Streptophyta; class Pinopsida; order Pinales; family Pinaceae; genus Picea; species Picea engelmannii. The sequence goes on from ML849266.1 coordinate 20,511, forward strand.
AGCTTGATGCTGAGAGAGTGTCTGATAAACCTTGCCGAGGCCGTGATAGAGAAGGAAATCTTTGAGAGTTTGCAGAGAAAAAAACCTAAGCAAAAGCTGAGATAGAGAAAGAATCCCTAAGAAATTGTGAGAGTTCCCTGTTGATATCATGGCTTGGCACGGGGCTGGCTAGAGCGCTAAGAATAAATTCCTCTGAGCCTATGGTTGGGTAGAAAGGAGCACACCCACAATCAGTGAGTTGGATGCAACCTGTAAAAGATAAGTATACTCATACTCTGTGTAAATTGAGCTGTAACTGTGAAATGAAGTTGGATATCCTGTGAATGTTTAGATATATGCATGTTCGCTTGATGGTTGGACAGTGTTCCTTTATCTTTGGCATGACTGTGTTGGTTTGTACACGTAAATTATCAAGCTTTGTAGTGGCTCAAGTTAAATCAAAAGAACTGTAACTCCGTCGACCTTGAGCATAGTTTCACGTGTGTGTGCATACACTTCCAATTATTTTGGGCCTCCTAGATATGGGAGTTCATTAGGATCAAGAGAGGTAGCGCAAAGGTGCACAGAGCCTACACCAGCTACGTAGGAGTGGAGAACTCTCTAAGTTTTAAACTTCGGGAGAAACACAAGGAGCATCCCTTCATTCCGTTTAAGGTACCCGTAAGCTCAAGAGGTATAACTCTCTTAGAGTGTAGACAAGGGGGCGCATTCCCCAGACCGTTCATCTGTGTGACCGAGGGCTCATGCTTATGACCTTAACAATTTCCCGACCAAGAATTAAGTGTGTGTAGTTCGAAAGGAGCTAGCTCTTATTGGCTTCGAAGCTTCGGGAGTTCGAAGCTACGAGAATGTTGAAACTTCACAACTGCCAAAACTCCTGAATGCCAGAGTTGCGAAGCATTATGAGTTGTTGATCTGGGGAGTCCGTTGATGACCCTTCTTGACTGTCCGATCAACCAGCGAAGGTTTTCGCATATGGTACTTCAACGAAGTCCCACTTCGGGAGAATGGAGCTGCTGTAGCGTCAAAAACCCCGAAGGCCGAAGTGACGAAGTAACGTGGACCATCGATCCTCGGATCCTTTGGGATCCTTCTGATCCATCCATTGTTAAGGACACATGTAACCCATGACCCTCACCACATGTCAACCTCTGGTACATGCCCGCTTGGCCAAAGTGGTTGGTGATGTAATTGAGACTCCGAGAGTCCAAGACTTTGGGACTCCGAAGGATTCGGGGTGTAGCATCACGGAGAGACCAAAAGGCCTGAAGGATGGAGCTACGTGGAAATCTTACATAACTTCGGAAAGATTGAGAGGCTAGAGCGTTGGAACTAGGTCTGGCGAAGGGCTGTACCCACCTGTACCCGTCCCTGCATATACCGCGTTACCACGTGTAGGTGGGGACCCTTCGGGAGTCCGAGACTTCGGGAATCCGGAGGATTGGAGCGTAGTGTCAAAGGTAAGTTGAAAAGGCCCGAAGGCTTGAGCTAGATGGAAAAATTTCAGAACTTCGGGAGTTTGGGACTCCGAAAGATATGTGTGCAGAATGGAAAAGAGGTGTTAAGCCCCGAACGCCGAATTCTCCCCTTGATTAAGTGTTCAATGGGGAACGAGCCCCGTCGTTGGATCAGACGGTGGATGGAATTCCCACTATGGATGTAGGAACTTGGAGACGACACGTGTGAGGAGGATCCACGTGGGCACCACATGGCCTTGGGACAATAAGACTCACAAAACTTCGGAAAGGTATAACTTCCGATCCGGGGCTCGGATTGGAGTGTGGCGACAGTGGTGGGAAAGATCTTGATGAGTAGAAGAGGATGAAGATCTCGGACATAGGATCCAGGATGTTTAACGAAAACAAATTTATGATGCCCCATTCCTTAAAAATCCTTTTTAAGGGGTTGGGTGTGTTACAATTGGGTCTTTGGTGAGCTTGATGCCACTCTGATTGTTGCACCAAAGGCTGGTCAGATGTTGCTGCTAGAATCCAAACTCTGAAAGAATCTGTCGATGCCATAAGGCTTCCTGACTTGCATTTACCGCTGCTCAGTACTCTACTTTTCTTCTCAAGGCTGTCATTTCAAATTTCTTATTAAGGCTGGTTTTCACATGGTTTAAGAGTTTTGAGTCACTACTAATAAGGATAAGGTCATCAACATAGAGGACAAGGATTATGAGATGGCTTCCTACTTTCTTGGTATAGACATTAGGATCAGAATGACATCTAGAGAATCCAATGGCAATAAGAAAGCTGTCCATTTTGGCATACCAAGCACGGGGAGCTTGCTTAAGACCATAAACAGATTTATTAAGGTAACAAACAAGGCTAGAGTCATTCTGGACATAGCCCAGAGGTTTTTCCATGTATATTTCTTCTTGCAAATCTCCATGCAAGAAGATGGATTTAACATCCATTTAATGGACCTCCCATTTATGTGAGACAACAAGGGGAAGAACAAGGCGGATGTAATTCATTTTGGCTACAGGGGAAAATGTTTCATTATAGTCAATTCCTTCAACTTGGGAAAATCCTTTGGCAACTAACCGAGCCTTGTGTATTTCAACACTTCCATCTGATGCATACTTAGTTATGTAGACCCATTTACATCTGACAAGTTTTCTTCCTTTTGGAAGAGGTACAAGATCCCAAGTATCATTTGCCATTAAAGAATGATATCTTCATTCATTGCTATATCCCAATTTGGATGACCAGAATCTTCTACAAATGTCTCTGGATCACGAGTCTCTGAAACTTGAGCCAAAAGAGAAGAGGCTCGCTGGAACTATGAACGTGTCCGACGCTGATCTGAAGTATCACCGACAAGATCACCAACTTCTTCTCGTGTTGACTGTACCCATCTAGGAAGCGGTGGAGCTGGAGTTGGTGTTGGTTCAGGTTCAATGGACTCATCCGGAGGAAGGTGAGTAGGCGAAGGTGGATTTTCATCCTCACTGTCATGATATCAAGAAGAAACCAGAACAAAAGAAGACACAAACACCGAATTAGGCTCGCAAGCCAAGATATTTTCATAAAATTTAACATCTCTTCTAATAATAATTTCATTACAATGTGGTTGAAGATGTCTATAACCTTTGACATCTTCAGAATAACCAATGAATATACACTTCTCACTTTTAGGATGCAATGCTTTCCTTTTCTCATCAGGAATGTGAGCCCATGCTATACTGCCAAATACACATAAGTGACTTACATCTGGTTTAATTTTAGTCCAAGCTTCTTCTGGTGTTATATTTTTAAGAGCCCTTGTGGGAGTGCGATTTACTATGTAATTTGCACAGTTGATGACTTCCTCCCAATACTTTATACTTAATCCCTTAGATTGGATCATACAATTATCCATTTCTTTTAATGTATGATTCTTTCTCTCAACAACACCATTTTGTTGTGGTGTATATGGAACAATGTGTTGCATTTGGATTCTCTGTGTAGTGCAGTTTCTTGTAAAATTATTGTTCACATATTCACCTCCATTATCTGTTAACCTTTGAATTTGATGTTTAGATTTCTTTTCTACAAGGGCCTTGTAGGCCAAAAACTTGTCAAAAACTTCACTCTTAAGTTTTAAGAAGTAAACCCGAGTACGTCTGGAAAAGTCATCAATGAAAGTTAAGAAATACTTGCACCTAGAAAAAGAAGGAGAATAAACTAGACCACACAAATCACTGTGAACAAGATGCAAAGGGCCCGAGGCGTGCCAAGAGGCACATTTGTCAAAACTGTCCTGATGATGTTTTTCGAGAACACAATCGACACAAACACCATCTCTGCATGAAATAGGAGGAAGATAAAAAACCATCTGTTGATTACATAGTTGCTGCAATGTGAGATAATTTAGATGACCAAACCGCTCATGCCAAAGTTTGCTCAAGTCATCGCTACGAGCAACAAAAACTGATGAAAAATATGATTACCCAAAGTTGTCAAACTTGTACAACCTGGTAATATCATCAACAATTCCATTTGCAAGAACATGCTTAGGATATTTTAGATCCTTGATTACAAATTGGTGAGGTGAAAATTCGACGGTTTTACCTTCACCTGAATGAGTGATTTGATATATTGATATAAGGTTACAAGACATACTTGGAACACATAATACATCATTGAAATATCCATTTTATACTTGAACTGTTCCAGATCCTACAACTCTAAGAGATCTATCATCGCCAACAAATATTTTCTTGGTGTTACATTCATTTAGAGTAGAAAATATGTCTTTATCCTTAGCCATATGATAAGATGTTCCAGAATTAATAAGCCACTCATCAGAAGAAGAAGTAGAAGTTGTATTGAAGGAGAAACCAGAAGCAGAAAGTGCATGTCCATGAGAAGAAGAAGAATAAGTAGAATCGATACTGATGTTGTGCTTCTTCATCGCTGCTTCTAAAGCTGTCATCTTCTCGAAACATTTGGACTCATCATGACCATCTTTATCACAAAAGTTGCAATGTCCGTCAATCTTCTTATTTTTATATTTTTCTCCTTTGTCACCATTAGGAGTGGAAGTTGTGTGAGTGGGTTTGGGACCCTTAAATTCATTACTTGATTTTCTAACTGTTGTGCTCGAATAATATTGTGTTTATCAAACACATATTCAATCTTTCCCAAGCTTCATTGGGTTTATCAATTTGTTGAAGGTGGAACCTTAAATCAGGAGAGATGGACATTCTTATTAGTCCACGTGCTTCTTCATTCCTATTATCCCATTTGACTTTCTTATCAACACCAATAGGTTCTGTTTCCTTTCCCAAGGTAATCCGGTACAAACCTTTACTTCTTAATAAATCCTCCATATGAGATTTCCATTGGAAGTAGTTGGTGCTAGTAAGCAAAAGATTACTTGAAGAAGTCATATTAAATATGTAGATAATATGGATTAAAAAAATGAAACTAATGATCTGGATGGAAAGATCTCGAAAAATTAAGCGGTTTAAAAAAAAAAAAAAACGACACTGAAAACAAACTTCGGATGTGAAAGTTATGCCCTTTTAAAAAAATACATAAACGGTAACCAAAAGACCACACGATGATGTAAGTTTCTCTATGAAGTGACCCACTTTTATAAAAAGAAGTGGGATCACTTTTACAATAAAGTTACTTTATAAAAGAAAAGTTGCATGCAAAATAAATAACTCTAAAATAAAATATTAAAACTACTTATAGTGATTCACTTTCATACTTGAAGTGAAATACACTTTACAAAGGAGCATGAACTTTAAAAAAAAAGTAACAAAAAGAGAGACTTGAACTCAAGACCTCTTACTTAATAAGGAAACTTTTAACCAAGTGGGCTAACAAAACATATTGTATTGTTTAGAAAGAGGATTGGGGGTGTTGTTTTTGTTGTTGTTGATGGCCTTGGAGAGCGTGTTAAAAAAAATCTCTTTTCACACAAGAATTTTTGTTCGCTTCTAGATGACAACAAGGGTTAGATCTCGGTTAGCTTACCTGGAAAATGCACCTTTTCCTATCTGTTTCTGATTTGACGAGATCACACAAGGCACATGACAAACAACATACGCAGATATAAAATAGTATCAACCCGGAAACAAACAATATAAAACCGAAATAATACTCTGCAAAAAATTTAAAAAGGGCATATTTAGGCTTTATACCTCCAGATCTAGATGAAATGGCTGTATCTTGGACAAAAACAAACCTTTTCGAGTGAAACGAAAAGAATTCCTGAATGAAATGAGCTCTCTGGATGCAATGGAACAATCTTCTCAGCCTATAAATGTATGAAAATGGAAGAAAACGGAGATGAGGAAACTCGACTTCACTATCTCGATCTACAATAGGAGCGGGTCTTCAAACAGGCTCTGATACCATGTCTGAAAACACATGTATTCCAACAGAGGACAAACACCTTTAGTAACCACTCACACAACCAGATCAAATATCAACACACTAATTTTTTGACATGGTAAAACCCCTACGGGGAAACATCCACGACCCCAACCAACGCGACCACTTGGAGCAGTTTATTAATGCAAAAGAAAAAAGATTACATAAAGATTTTACAAGAGTGTTTCTTACAATCGATCATCAACAAATGACCCTCCATTCTCTTTAAATAGAGATCATGGACCAATCGAGTGTTAAGCCACATATCAATGGCCGTTAAGATCGAGGAGAATATGAACCGTCGGATCACTCTATGTCAGGAACATATCATGACTGTTGGATTTCCTAACTACAAATGCATACTAATGCATTTAAATAAACACACTTTTACTTAATGAAACATTAGACCAAGTAGATCTTAACTAACTCCTAAGTGTCTAAATATCCTAACAACTCGTATCCTTGGTGTGTTGCATAAATAAAAATATGTTATAAAAGAAAGGCTTCATAAATCAGAATAGAGCAGTCTAGTTCTGGCTAAATATTTCACATCAAGAATGCATCAAATATTAAATAGTAAGTTCTAATTTGTCAAATTAACTTGACTAAGATCCATGTAAACAGTCGACTATAATAATCCCTGTAAAAATAATAACTCAACTATTCGATTATGAAATAGTTCAATACGAACAACAAATAACAATATCACCAAGACTATTACAATCGATACATTAGCTCATCCATTCAATATGACATTATCAAAGAACTTAACCTTGGATATAGATCACAAAGTTCAGATTCCTAGTAATGTCCAAATCACAGACTTTCTTGGAATAAATATTACGAAAGGAAGACCAGACTTGTAACAGATAACAAAAGAACTAACTGTTGGACACACCGACTACACTGAGAGGGGGGGGTGAACAGTGTAGGGCTCTTTTCTCCAAAACTCCTTAGTTAAAAATCACCATTAACTCATTACTCATTGCTGTCATTTATAACCAGTTAAATGTCAATACATATCAACAATATATCATAAACAAGTCATCACCACAAGGAACAAAAAGAACACAAGATGTATGTACAATTTTCTTTTTATTACAAACTACAATCCTTGGGGTTTTTCAACAACAGCTGAATAGAGTACAACTCTACAAGAGAACCATCTCTATAATGAAATACTTAGCTTACACCCTCAGCACCAACTGAGATGAGGCAACAATCCTCAACAAATATCAATCTGTAACATAAACAAGTGCATCAACCATGCACCAACCTGTGCCAAACAACCTGTAATCAACCTGTACCATAAATAAGTGCATCCAACCATGTACCAAGTATATACCAATCATGTGTCAATTACTCATCAATATGTACCAACATCATCAACTATACACCTCATGTATGTTCCAACTGATCAACTGCTTGTCTCAACCATGACTAGTTTTGGATTAGTCAACAACCCTAACTTGAAATAATTATAACTTTGTACCTATAATGAATAAAGATCTAAAAATGATACACAATGTTCTTCAGTGTGTTTTATGCAATTCCTCCAGGTGTCACTACTTGGAACCTCTCAGAAAAAGGAGTTATAGCAAAAATGACATACCTTGCTGAATTCTATATTATTCTAGAGAGCGACCTTGTAGAGCGTGCTCCACATGCAATATTTTTTGAATTGATTTGAACCTGTTACAAAACATACTAAAGAATGTAATATAGCCAACACAATTGGTCTCACTGAATTTCAATCTTTCATGAAGAAGTTATGACGTGTTTACCCGAAACACCGGTTTTAGACTAGTTTCAGGACTAGCCACAAACCCTATTTTCCATGGAGTGTATCTCCAAAAATAAAATAACCCACAAGATGAATTTATTACCACAGATACTTGGATATGTTTATGCAATGGCATATCAATCTCATGGTCTGAATCATTATAGAAAAAAAGTTATTGCGAAAATGGTGAGATGACCTGTAAATAACATACCTTAGAAAGCATCATGAAAATAATTTATCCTCCCTTGAATTCCGGCCCTCTTTTCTTCACCTTCCCTCTGAAATTCGACTTAGATATCCTTTGGTTATGTTAGTCACCTATAGATCTTCAATATTCTCAAGTGTTCCACACCAAAAATGCTCAAGAAGCTCTCACAATAAGCTCTCCATCAATACTCCAAAAAGTATTTTCACAAGAAGCTCTCCATTGATCCACAAAAAGGATGATCTACAAGAGACCATTGCTATCTTATTTATACTTTCATCCTATAGGTCACTTAACACATTTTTAGGTCACTTAACCCATTTCTAGGTCACTTAACATATTTTCCTTATTTTAGGGTTAACCACTTTCCATAAATAGAAAGTTCTCCAATACTTTATCATTTAAATATTCCTTCTTGATTTTGTCACCCTACTTTATCATTTCTTGATTTTTTCACTTCTCTTTATTATTTAAATAATCCACCTTGATTTTGTCACTTTACTTTATCATTTAAATAATATCAACCCATTTCTAGGTCACTTAACCTATTTTCTTTATTTTAGGGTTAACCACTTTCCATAAATATAAAGTTCTCCAATACTTTATCGTTTAAATATTCCTTCTTGATTTTGTCACCTTAATTTATCATTTCTTGATTTTGTCACTTCTCTTTATTATTTAAATAATCCATCTTGATTTTATCACTTTACTTTATCATTTAAATAATGATTTCTTCTTTTAGGTCACTTTGACTTCTTTGACCTTGGGGGCTTCAAGCCTTTATGTGGGGGTCCTTCATCTTCGTAAGGCCATAACTCTCAAACCATGAGGAGT